>CM042316.1:36029369-36319369 GCA_023566125.1 Zingel zingel | reverse complement strand
AAATAATTAGTTTTGAAAAAACATTTCAATTGTTAAAGCCTGCATTCCTTCTTCTATCATCAGTAGTTTCCACATTATGTTTAATTATACGCATTGACAGCCAAAAACTGATACTGTGGCTGAAGAACGAGATGAATGAGGCTACATTTAACCTGTTAAATCTGAAACTCTAAGCCTCCCAAAAAAGCTCCAGCTTAGTCACACAGCAGTAATCCTGAAGTTTCCACTGTAAAAACTCATATAAAACATCACCTCAGCTCTAAAGAAAATCATGAGCGATATGCTACACTGGGCAAATTGACCCATGAATCTAATATGCTCCCAAACACAGACATAAACAGTCTCACTTTGAGATACCAGTACTTCAGGAGCTTTGTGATTGGTGCTTAAGATGCCTCGGAGCTGCTGAGGACAGTATGTGCTTGCGGGTGTTCACCCTGCAGTCCGGTTTGACTTTGATTTGACACACGCTCGGCAGAGCCCAGGCGCCAGCGCTGGGTGCGTCTTCACACAGACAGCGAGGCGACATCACCTAATGGCCCTTATCTCAATCTCCTTTAAAAGCATCTTGTATTCCCCGCCATCTTTCCACCTCTGCAAAACCCCACTTTTTTAATAAACCATCAGTCCCCTTCTCCAGTGGAGCATTGGTCCCTTCCTTTGGCGGCTGGGGCCAGACGGCAGGGCCCGCTGTGGTTTTAATGGGCATTAACTGGGGGGCTGTTGAGGCTAAAGTGCTACAAAACCACAGCACTGGTGCAGGCTCTCTGGGAAAGTGTGTGTGACCATGATTACAGGCATACTCTGTGTGCATGCATCTTTAAAAAAAAATTTTTTTTAAAGAAATAAAAGAAATGTACATTCTCTTGAGTTTTCTTTTAACTCATTTGACTGCGTTGCACCAATGCCATTTCTGGGAAATCACAACTTTAGCTACAGAAACATGAATACATTTAATTTATCAACACCGACCAAAAAAAGACACATTGACAGCAAAAGTCAGACTTTGATTGATTGTATTACTTGTGTTGTTATTCTACCTGCTATAAGAACATATTAAAATGAGCTTAACAGTGCTAATGCATCCTGCAGGGTGTCCTTTAGACTTTGAGCATTTGTGTGCTTGCTCTTGTGGGAATTGTTGGGTCTAGACCTATTATATCTGTAAAGTGTCCTGAGATAATTTCTGCTACGATTTGACACTATAAATAAAATTGAATTGAATAATGTTATGTAAAGGCAGAGAACAAGCCTTGAGGTACACCTCCTTGGCCATGCAGGCCTGTTCACCTCACTGCGCTGCTGTGTAGGAGGGGCTGATAGCCATCACCTAGACACACTGAACAGGGATGTCTGAAGATGACCTATCCTTTCTGACACACACACACACACACACACACACACACACACACACACACACACACACACACACACACACACACACACACACACACACACACACACACACACACACACACACACACACACACACACACACACACACACACACACACACACACACACACACACACACACACACACACACACACACACCACAGAGAAGACGGGACTCAGCGGCACCAACGAGGCCTCCACGGGCTCCAATTAATACCCCAGCCCTTCAGATTCCCTCATCTCCTCATCTTTAAGAGCTGACTGCAGATTAAATATTTATGCATCAGCATAGCAAGAGAGATAGAAGACTCCTACATGGCTATCAATAATAAAAAAACATCCCACAGCTCATAGTCACTCCTCGGCTGGCATCACAGGCTGACAAAAAGGAAGGTAAAATGAGAAAACAACAAGGCCCAGAGTCTTAGCTTTCCTTCACTGTTTTCATGGCTGTGTCATCAGCTGTTTGAGAATGCAACTGGATAGCAAGCAAACAAGGACTGCAGAGAAATCAAACCAATGATCACTACATGCGACGCCTTGAAATACAAGTCAAACACAAACCACGCAAATATGCCAAAGGCAAAAACTAAAATTGCCAAGGGCAACACACAACTGTGAAGGTCCACTGTTTGATGGAAAATGATGTGTCCTCCTAACATGAAACTGACAACAGTATGTCAATGATGCTTGGCTTTCATGATACAAATATACTTCCAGTTGAAACAGGATGTGAGCGTAAAACAGCGCAAAAAGCCATTCAGAAGTTCAAAATGCCTTATATATAATCATGAGCTTAAAAAAATTCATACAAGCAGACAAGACATTTTTCACTGCCGTAACTTTAATCAAATTTGTAAAAATGTAATATTTTAATAATTGGAAAGCAGAAAAAAAAAACAATTGATGCTACAAAGATTATAAAATGTTCAGACATTTTTCTACTCTTCCTTTTTTCCTGTTAATTACATGAAAACATTACCTCTAAAATCTATTCAAATGAAGATGAGGGCAGGGTGTTAAAGGTGGTGAACCACTGCATTATAAAATCAATTTAAAGTGATTTTTTTCATGACTTTAACTCAAATGTATTATGTATCCCTCAGTAAGTATGTTCATTGACCAAAAGTTACACGTAACATGTGCAATGTGGACAAACACACAATGATAAATGAAATCCACTTGTCCCTGAATAAGCTAATGTGACAACTGAGCTACAGTGGACATGAATTATTCATGAACAAAAATGCATAACAAACAAAGGGGGACAAAGTGTCTATGAGTGCGCTCTCAGAAGCACCCTCATTAACTGAAAGAGGATACAGTGGCATGGGGATGACGGCATTTAACAAGTACCTCTATTGATTAGTAGTGACCTATTGTAACATATAACACCGCCAACAGCTGCTTCTTAGCAGTGGGATCTATTGGAATCCAGTTTGGGCTTTGAAAACTGTTACTTGTTTTGCATGGCGAGTTAGTATAAATAACTTCCAAACGACAAACACTGGCCATGACTCAAATGTGTGGTCTCTAGCGCCTCCCAGTGGTAGAATGTGGAAATGAATGTTCCAACTGCAAACAATCCACCACCACTTAATCATGTTGCTAAGAGTACATTTAGATGCATGTTGAGTGTAAAGTGCCCTGCACAACCAAGAACAAGGCAACAGTAAATATGCATCGATGATGCAATCACCAGTAGTCTCTCTCTCACCAACGTTATCATATACCTTTTGGTGTGCTTGCTTCTACTCGTTGTTTTGCCTTCACAAGGCGCATACATTCAACACTGCAACCACAGACTTACAGACTCAGATTCACTTATTATGTTGATTGTATCTCTCAGTTTCAAATATAAAATATTGTTTAAATCAGTACTTTAAATGACTTTGTGGTGTCCCTCTTTGGCCCTGTTTACACGAATACGCTCACGGGTGAAAACGACAAAATATTTTATCAGATGTGCCTTTCGTTTAAACGGTGACGGCATTTTTGGGGCTTAACCCTTGACTTCGGGTCACATTTGCCCATTTTAGATTTTTGTTTTACATCAGAAAATATTGGACGTAGAAATAAGCGCTGAAAATGTGTAGAAGAAAAATTTTAAAATTTAAAACGTTGGAAAAAGCAAAAACAAATTTTGAAAAAAGGCGTCACAAATGTCTGAAAAAAAGTGTTTTTTTCAAGGTTGAAACAAAGACAACACAAGGGTTAAAAACACAAAAGTGAAACCACCCTCCAGAGGAAAAGCGCTCCATCGTCGCGTTCCCGTCTAAAGGGTAAAAAAGCACTGTGCGAGTATGTGTGTGTGTGTGTGTGTGTGTGTGTGTGTGTGTGTGTGTGTGTGTGTGTGTGTGTGTGTGTGTGTGTGTCCGTCTGTACTGTGTGTGTGTCCGTCTGTACTGTGTGTGCATTGTTTGGAGCAATAACTCCACCTCCTCGTCTGTCCAGACAAAATTGTCAGCTTTTCTTGTTCGCTTAGCACTACTAGGGAGAGGAGAGGGAGAGAGGAGGAGGAGAGGGAGACAGGTAGAAGGAAGGTGCGCGGACTTGGTGGTGATGTGTGGCAGTGCTTCACTATCTAGCCGCCTGGTGTGCATACTACATCGCATTTCACACACTTTTGCGTCACCATATGCACGTAGATTTCCCCCCCATAACGCTCGTCTAAAAGCAGAATAAAAAGTGAGAACGCAACGCCACTTTTGCGTTTTCTCTTCAGATAGTTTCCGTCTAAACATAGCCTTTGTCTAGCTCACTGAAGCTGGGCTGTGACACCTGATGAATAGTTTGTATAGCACATTTCACCAAAAGAGTACAAGGTGCTTTACCGAGGGAAATAAAAACAATCATGTACTTAAGAGTGATAATCCCATTTTAAAAATGACTGCAGAGTTGAATTAACAAATCAAAGATTTTTTTAATGGTCCAATTGTTTCATACACTGGCAATTTATAAACCTTGTTCACAAAGGTTTTGACACTGCTGAGACTAAGACTACATCTGCTGGAAATGTCAAACCTAGAATTTCTGACCTTTTTTTAAACTTGTACTGCACACCACAATAGCTAACCAATGTTATTCTGAAAGTGCCATGACATTTATTAACAGTATCTAATAGGGCCCATGTCACACATATCAAACTCTTATTCCTTCAGACCAGGAATTTCACAGCCTATGTTCCTGTTTTAGTAGAATATGTCTTAGTGGTATATTTACCTTGTAGGAAGGCAAAAAGCAGAGCACACCCTTGGCCACGACCTGGCAGATATGGAGAAGCAGCGCACCCACCTCGTCCTGGAAGGCATACGTTTCAGTATGTTGGAAGGTGGCACAGAGTTTCCTGCCTTGGGGTCCTGAACCAACAGTGCCCACCCAAACCTGAAGAGTGGGCATTAGAAAGTTCATATCACCAATATACTTCATTTGATAAATACTGTATATCTGGGCATTATCATCCCGGCCCAAAAATGTGTGATCAAAGACCCAAACACAAATATTTCCTGGTATCATTATGGGCCTTTTGAAAAACCTTTTGTTTCTTTCTCATGTGCACTGGCAGATTAGTGGTGACTCTGAATCATAAGTCAAAGTTGATTTTGTCTTGATTCTTATGTCCACTCGAGTCCAACCCAACAGTTATGATTTGTGACCTAATCTAGAGCTGTGCAATAAATCAAATGTTTAATCGGGATTATGATTTTGGCTCCTAACGATCACAAAAACTATTACTTTGCACATTACGTTTTACAAGTACATTCTTATTTTGTCTTATGTTCTAAATCAGAAAAAAAAAAAAAAAAAAGCTCAAGCGGGACAAATATTAAGGGAAATTTCACAGTTCAAGGTGTTTTAACTGTTGATTTTTTAGCTTCACTATTTCAATTTTGACCAAAATAATCGTGATTATGATTTTTTTTCCATAATCGAGCAGCCCTAATCTGCAACACATATAATGTCATCAACCGCTGAATATCCAAAGCTCATAGTTCTCAGGCCTGTAGATGAGTTTTATTGCAAATTAAATAAATTAAATATATTGTTAGAGTGTGACATCTGCTGGACAAAGGTGGCACTGTGACAGATGTGGAGCAAATACAAGGTTAAAGTTTTCGATTGTTTGATACACCTTTAGCGGTTATGTCGGAGATCTACCTGCTGACACAGTTCTACTTTCCCACTGTGATTAGACACTTTTGAAGACCTGGACCTCATGTTGACCGAGACTGATGGAGATAATCATACGTCTCCTTTTGAGATGTAGCTTTTAGGAAGCTTAGGGATTTCAATAAGTCCTGAGGTCACTGGAGGGATGTTTTAAGTTAAAGTCATAAATCAGAGGGATATTAGCGAATTAGACATCAAGGAATCAAGCAGCTAAATGTCCTCCTTATACAGTAATACACATTGTACCCAGAGGCTCAGTGATAGGTAAACCTACTGACCTGGGACTTGTTGATAACATGGTTGGCCTCCAGCTGGATGGAGAATTTCACCCCAAGTTCAGATGAGAACGAGCCCATGGGTGACAGGGTTCCTGATGTCAGCACAATGCTGTGCACCGACTTACTCAAACTAGAGAAAGCCTGAAAGATACAGACACAATAAACCTCCAAGGGGTGTTTCAGCTGTAATGTATACCATACACATGTAAATATTAAGGGTGGAACGGTGGAGATTGGAGAGCTGGAAAAACTGTAAATAGTCTAACATTTTTTATTTTGGTGACAAATTTTACCAGCACTTAGCAGGTAACCTTAATTTCATACACTTTTAAGTCATTTAAGGCATAAATACATTTGGTAACACTTCTTGTGTAGATACACTAGAAGGTATCTACACAAGAGTGACACAACACTGTCATGACACATGAACCCTAACCGTAACTCTAACCGTAACCTGTCATGACAAAAAAGGAATGACACTTACTGACAGAAGCGTTATGTCATAAACGTTTATGACTTGTTTATAATGTTTATGACACGTACATGGCAGTGTCATGTCCCTCTTATGTAGATACCTTCAAGTAAAGTGTAACCAAATATTTGTATAGACTTCGGTAACAGATCATTGCGGCCTACATGGCAAGGTGTGCCATCTCTAACCTCTCACCACAGCGGGGTTAAGGCACCAGAAGCTGAGTGTCAGGACTTCTGTCTTGACTCGGACGCTCTGGCGTTGTCTGTAGCGTGGCCGAACGATAAAGCCCTGGGCGTCAGCGACATCAGGTGGGACCTGGTTTGTCCAAGCATAGCTTTTCTGCAGAGCTACCCGGTAGTCCTCGGCAAACCTACAGATACACGGAGAACTGAGCCATCGTTCAATCCTATACCCTTTACAATGGTTAATCTGAGACACTGGTATGATTTAGGATTTTGGTCAGACTTCTTGGGTTTGTCTCTGACCTGCAGTTGTCCTCAGTGGAGTAGATAAAGCCAAGCACCATGAAGAGGTTTTTGAGGACAGTGGAGGTAGCTGAGCTGAGGGTTGGGATCTGAACCATATCCTCTTTACCGTTGACCAAACCGACACGCTCCTCCTTCTCCAATACTGCTGCCAAGTTTTGCTGTCGCAAAGTAAGACAGTGGAAGACATGTGAGAAAAAAAAAAAACAATGCTGTCAATAATCAGAGAACATCTACAACCAAATAAGAACACGCAGCTATATTTAAATATTCCTCCTCTTTTTTTTTTTCACACCCTGAAATATCATACCCTGTTTTTTTTTTTTACCATAAATAAATGAAACCATATTAAAGCATTTCTAAATTAACCAGCCATCTTTTTCTGCATTAAATGCTGTAAGATGAAGTTATCATACCAATATACCGATATATCTTTGATAAGCCAGAATGCTGTCCCATTACACAGTGGGCCCTTACACCCTCTTGCACTGGTAAATGTGGTAAACCTCAAAAGTCTACACGTAGAGCAAAGGTATTTGGTGTACCTTAAGGATGCTGAAGGTGTCAGCAGTGATGCCCAGGTTATGAAAGATGCCCAGTATATCCTTCCCATTCCAGACTTTACAGGCGCTCTCATATCCCCGTTCAGACATCAGGCTTTGGCTCTCCTGGATCCAGCTACACCATGGACAAAGATACATCCACTGTTAATATGTACTAAGAATATGAGAACTACAGATGAGCAAAAATGAAGTCAATGAATCACTAACTTGATCAGACTATAGCAGAAGTTCCTTAGTGTCTCGTGTTTGGAGCGTCTGATGTTGCTGCTGACCATGCCGTCGAGCTCGTCCCTGGACATCAGCAGACTGTTGTGGTCTAAAGTGTAGCTGGCACTTTCCCTTGCACAGTCCTCAATGTTGTGGGCCTCATCCAGCACAACGATCTGGCCTGCCAGGTCAATCTCCATCTGGTGAAAATGTAAATTGGAAGCAAGAGAGTAAGTAGAGAGTATCCCTCAACTCTTATGAACTAAACTCATCTGGTTGCTCCCTTCCCCTGCAACGTTTTCCCTGGTTGTTCTATCATTTCTTCACCCTCTCGTCCAAACTCTACTCACACTCTCTCTGATCATTGGGTCCAGCAGGTAGTTATATGGGCAGAAGATGATTAAGGCGTCCTGCATAAGTTCACGGGCAGCATAGTAGGAGCATGACCGGAGCCGTTTGCCCAGTGCGACAATGTCCTCAATGTCCCAGGCATCATGGAGTCCGTGGACCCGCTGTAGAGTGCACTGGTCGCGCATCCTCTGGACACCATGGTAGTAGAGGCATGACTTACCCTGCAATATACAAATTCTTCACTCAAAGTCATCAGCATTCAATGGATTAGAGCTGGGCAATATTACTAGATATCGTCTTAGATTTTGGATATCGTAATATGGCATTAGTGTTGTCTTTTACTGGTTTTAAAGGCTGCATTACAGTAAAGTGATGTCATTTTCTGAACTAACCAGACTGTTGTAACTGTTCTATTATTTGCCTTTACCCACTCAGTCATTATATCCACATCACTGATGATTATTTGTCAAAAATCTCATTGTGTAAATATTTTGTGCTGTCCAATGCTGTCCACAGTTTGGACAGCATTGGATATTAATAAACTGTGAGGCAGAATTTTGGTCTTTTCTTCTTAAAAAAAATGTACTAAATTAATAGTTCATCGATCTAGTTGCAGATTCTGTCAATTGACTAATCAAATCATTGTTGTAGCTCTAGCTGTACTTTCAATTCAATGTCTTTTCAACCCTCCCGAGATTAATATAATGGGAAAACACCGAAACCTTTACATTTTTGGCATTCAAATTGTATGAAAACATGTTGAACGATCACCTAATAGCAGCTTGAATGTCCTCAATTTGTTATATCTTCCTTTTTATTTGTCACAACTAATCCAGACAGTTTAAAATTTGCAACATTAGAAATTCTTACATTTGTGAGATAGCCGCTCCGTTTGATTTCTTTTCTTCTTGTCTCCAATATAACCAGAGGTGACATACTGTATTTCAGAGGCTCCCTGTGATCAGGTGTTCCAGCTATTGTAGTGGTTTACATGTGCTGACACTCATACAGTGAATGTAGAAGAAAGTGTAAAGAAGCAGCATCTCATGTACCAAGCCCCAATTACACTGTCAACACAGGTGTCTGCTTCAGATGTCCCACCCTGTTCTTTATGATTTAACAGCTTGAGGTGATACTGTCAAACACAAATACTGTGGACTCAGTAACCTCCAGACACAATAATTATCTCTGGATGAAAGGATTTAATTCCCACAAGGATGCAATATTCTTGTGCAATTTCTCAATGCATTTTTTTTTTACAACTTCATTAATCTATTCATGTATTTATTATGAACGTATGAATGAATGTGTGGAGAAAATGTTTTTTTTTTTTTTTTACTATTGGCACCTTACAGTAGTAGCACTCTAAAATGACAATAAAGGCATTCTATTCTATGATGTGCTGTGGACACTTTGCTGACACTAAACCCTGTCTGCTCAGTGAAAGGGGAGTTGGAGGGATTAACAGCCATGCAGCCACATTTAGGGAAGTCAGGACAGGTAACAGCACAGTTAAAAGAGAGGGCAGGTGTTTTGACTGAAGACGCCATTAGCTGAACGATGTGTGTTTCTGTGTCTGAATCACTGTGTCTATACAGCATGGTAACGTAACGCTGACTAGACTAGACCCAGAGGTGATAAAGACACGGCATCAGTAACACCCACTCCAGTGAGGGGTTATGACTGGGCCAGCTATTTCATATGACAAAGTGAGACAATTGCCATGGAAGGCAAACACCTCCAATGACAGCATAATTGCCCTCATTGCAGTAGGAGCCTCAAGTTTAGGACAGTAAGGGGGTTTACGTTTAAGTGTCTCATGTCTCTATAAAAAAAAAAAAAAGCTCACTCAATGGTTCTTGACATTTTAGTACGTCAAAAAGAGCCGACTGGACCAATTGTGGATATTGTAGCAGCATAATTGCTGCTCTGAGGCTACATTGTCGAAGGCGTTTTGTCCGGTAGCGGTAGTTACCTGTGGGTTTGTGTTACAGGGAGACTCTGCAGCAAAGGTCTATTCACAGTACATTATGGTTTGGGGGTCAAGTGAGTATTATGTATGAGGGAGAGAAATCAAAAAAGTTCTCATAAAGTTTTAGGTCCGTTTTATGTTGTCTATAGCCGCCTTCCGACCAAGTAGTTACAGGAACGTAGTTATAGGAAAAGTCCACTTCTAAACCGATCTACTAACTACTCTCCCCCAAAACCGTTTTTTTTCCCAATTGCATTCGCACTGGCCAAGTGGCCATAGGGACTGGTAGGAGGGGTAAGGTGGTGATGTAAGCACGGCAACGGTCTTTATAGCGTTAAAATCAGAAAACAAATACACCAAAAAAAAGTATGAACTAAATACTAAATCTAATGTATATAGCATATTTGTCATAATTTAAACAAGTCTCCCGAAGAGAAACGGGTATCTCTCTCTCTCTCTCCCGCCTCTGCCTGCTGCGCTGTGGACGTATGTGACTGCGTGAGAGTGTGTGTGTGTGTGTGTGTGTGTGTGTGTGTGTGTGTGTGTGTGAGATGACTGGCGAGTTTAACTCCGAAAAGACAGTTAACCACAGGTTCCCGTTAATCTTATGATGGACATGTGTTGTGATATTTAAACAAACGAACCGTCAACGGTGAAATAAAAGCCTCTTATTTACGAGAGCGGTCTGAGAGACCTCCAGCTTACCTCGGGGTCTCTGAGCATGACTGGCCAAGCGACGAGCTAGCGGCCGGGGCAGGCGCCTGCTGGCTGTCGCCTGCTGGCTGTCGCCTCACTTCATGGAGCTTCTCAACTCCGAAAACTTTGAAGCAAATTGTCAATTCGGCATCAATTTCCGCAAGACTGCCTATATTCAAAATCTAAACAGTTAATTTATCGCCTAAAATGTTGTCAGAAGTGAAATTGGTGATGAATAAGATGGCTAAAATTGTTAAAATTGTCCCGTTGTTGGTCTGTCTGTACCGGAAACTTGACCCTCGTTGACCTAGGTTCATATGCTTAAAAGGGAAAAGAGAAAAGACCCTGCCCTGAAGTAGGAGCTGAAAGAGTTATAGGAACTGCAGCCAGAGGGACTTAAAAATCCCCAAATTGGTCCAGTTGGAACACAAGAAAAAAAGGGTTCTGGGAATTTTATGTTCTAGGAACTGCAAAAATTCCTCTGGTCAGAAAGCGGATATTCACTAGCTAGTGTAACCAGTGGATGACTGTTTCATTCCATTGCAGGTCCAGAACAGTTTTTTGCAAGGCAAGAGGGTGCAAACAAATAGAGGTGTTAAACTGGCCTAAGTCATGGACTATAGCAAACATACAGGTTGTTAATTAGTTCCCGTCAGAGATCTCTTTGCGAGACAAATTTTAACAATTGAAGTCTACATAAAGGAAGTGAACCGTATGTATTCAAGTTGACCCCAGCTGCTATTCTCTGTGAGGGATCAAAGAGGTGGAGTAAAATTGGTTTAATGCAGTGATACTTAATATAGGCCCGCGGGCCAGATTGCCAGGTGGCCCGCAGACCATTTTCTAATTCACAATAAAAACAAATTGATTGAAACTGGGATTTATTTTGTACTTTGAATGTATATAAAGTGCCAAGGTGCTTAAAACACGCTTCAATAAGCTATTCATTCTTTCCATTTGTTATGTTTATGGTTCATATTTATGAATCAATCCAACATTTGAGTGATTGCATGATGGAAGAGGGTCCAGCCATGTTTAATGTATAAACTTTTTCAAATGTAACCAAAGCATTTACAACTAAAACGCAATTGCAGCTATTAAATGCAAGTAACATATCTGTCATACAGGCTTAGTGTCAATCCTTGTGCCAACCAATTTCATTTTGTTAAGTTAAATAGGTTAAGCTAATAAATCAGTTAATTTAAAAATAAAGAATGTTGAGTTATGGGCCTTTCATGTTTATTTATTGTATCTGATAAATATTAATGTTTGTTTATTAACTGGTTCCTGGCCTCCTGTTATTATGCATGGGAATGTATGCGTGTATGTGAGTGTTCATGCTCACATCTTTGGCATCCAGCAGATCCTTGCAGCGTTCATTGCGGTTGGAGTGAGGTGCCACCGCTGAGTTGACGCAGGTGTGACCTCTACTGGATAAGATGGTCATGGGCACACTGGAGTAAACAGTGCGCTTAAGCTCATGGGTAATCTGAGTTATCTGTTTATGTGTGCGAGTGCCAAAGAAGATCTTAGGAATCTTCTTTTTGCCATCTTTGTCTTTCTCCTTCTCGCCGTCTTTGGTTGAAGCACACGGGCACCGGGAGCAGGGTTCAGGGGACTGGATAGAGAAAAAGAAAGAAATATTGAGAGGTAGTTCGCAGCTAGATATCAATATGTCAGTACTGCAGCAGTCGCACATCTTGTTAGGTTAATGCCTCAATACCAGGAACTGTCATTTATGTGCTGATAAAACAGTCCTTTACAGTTGTGCCAATTCTATAATTTCCATCCCTCCCAAATTCCTTGCTAAATAATGTAAAGACAAATTCTGTGCTTTTTTGGGAGTAAACTATTAGGTATTTGGAAACTGGGTCTTAGATATTGCACAGAGAAGAGAGCAGAACCACATTTGTTTGGAATATGGATGAACAGTTAAAAATGTAAATAAATAAATTCTGGAGGTGACGCTCCTCAACAAGTAAATGCATTTAAAAATTGGAGAATAAAAGTAGGGCTGCACAATATATTTGTTTTTTTATCGTCATCACGATATCAACTTATGCAATAAACACATCGCGAAAGGCTGTTTTGTGTTAAAATATCAGTAGAAAACTGTACTTTAAAATGTAACTTTTTTTAAAGTGGTGCCTTTTTATTCAATTCAATGTTTAATTTGTTCAATAAAATAATGTTGGAAATGATTTCCTTTCATTCGTTTTAAATTCAACAAGTAATTTGCAGAACTGAGTCCAATTTAATATCTGTTTATTTATCGCAAGTAATATTGTTATTGCGATATTCAACGTTATCGTATATTTTCCTCATATTGTGCAACCCGAAATGGAAGTTTAAATTTGAAATTAAAGTATAAATAAAGTAGGAACATTGGTGACGCAATCCCAGTGTATTATGATACAAAAAGCTCCCGACTCATCACTATTGTCCACTGCCTGAATAGGCTCTGTGATAGAATGTGTTGTATACTCGAATTGTATCTGTATAGAATCTGTAGTATAGAATCTGCATCCATACATAAGGTGTCCTGTCACGCTGTACTAGATGACCTTTTTGAGTCTGAAAGATGATAGGCCACCATTGTGGCGGCTGACAAAATCTGTAATTGGCCATCCAGTGACGTGGCAGATTCTTCTCCCCCCCCCGCCATAGGTGAAGTGTAGCCGGCAACGTTTATGAAACTGATCCTGCTTATGTGTTGAACTCTTTTAAGTGGTGTACTCTTTGACTATTCAGTGGCTCACATACACTATCCAATCACAGACTTCTCAATCCAGTATTGGAACTGTAATATAATTTTCTAGTCTAAAATATATCATTATCAATATTATCAGTAGTAGCAGTAACTTATCTATATATTTACATGTATCCAGCACTAATATAAAAAGGTGATTTACAAAAGGTAAATATAGTAATGCATAAGGGTTAATATATTTCCATTTTTCATTTTTTTCCCCCCCTTACTCTCACTTTACGAATTTACATTACTGAAAGCATTTTTTTTTTTACTAGCATTTTATTTGTTAAATAGGCTTAGAGAAACAGGCTTTAGTGTAAACAACAGTAATCAATGCCTTCTTGCATACTTTGACTGCGCAGAGACATAAAACACACAAAATTCTGTTTGAACTGATCCGCTCCTTTTCAAATTTTAGGTGCATGTAAATTCAGTGAAAATACATACAGTAAACTAATATATTAACAGGGTAGAAACACAATCTTGCTGAATATATACATATTAATATATGTATATATACACATCTTAAAAAGCAATATTAAAATCAAATGTTAAGGGTCCATTCTGCATCCTTCTGGTAACCAGTGGATAGATGATTCACATACGTCACAACAGGGTTTCTGCAGGTTTCACCAAGTCACATTTAAGACGTTTTAAGACCTTTTTAAGACCATTATGAATGAAATTTAAGACCTTTATCACAACATCAACCAAGCTCTAAATTCAGTTTTATTCATGCCAAGTCTCGCTAAACTTGCACTTCCCCATAGCTGAAGAATAAAATCTGTTTAAAAGATTGGCTGCAATATAAGTTGCATGTTGTTTTCATTTGTAGTCGTAATACGGCGAAATTATATTTGGACTATCGAAAGAAAAAACTTCAACACCACGGAATATTAAAAAAAAAAAAAAAAAAAAAGGAGCACTAGAGGTAGTGTTCCATGGACGTAGGAAAATTAAGACCCGTTTAAAATGATTTAAAACCTAGAACACAAAAAACTGTGAATGTAAGACTTTTTAAAAGGCCTAAAATATTGATTTTGAAATTTTAGACATTAAGACTTTTTAAGACCCTGCGGAAAACAAGGAACAAGGATATTCATTTGGTAACGGTTTAAATTAAAATATAAATGACTGTGAATCACTTGAAGGACTGAGTGTGATTTATAAGTAGAGGGACTAAATGAGTTGAGATGAAATTATTAGCTTTTTCAAGGAGCAGCAGAGAAAAGTGAGGCTGATGGCTTTATCTTTCCCTGGCTGCTTAGGAGTTAGGACTCCAAAGATCGAAATAGGAGGGTTTCAGATTTGATGTTATTCGAATATCTAAAATTGAATAATCAAATACTTAAGGTGATCTAAGCGATGTTGGGTGACGTCACTTCTTGTTGACGTTCGAAGTATTTTCAAACAAAACGGAGGCTAGCTCGCCCCTCCCTCCTCCTCATCATCCCGTCCCCTCTCCCTCCGTTCCGTGATTCCGCGCACTAACCCCCAACCCCCAACCCCAAATCCTTCTTGTCGGTTATTGGCTGGAACGTTTGTTATGTTGTGTGGTGCAGGTTGGCACAGTTTATTTTTGTTGCCGTTTGTGGAGCCCGGGTTGTCTCCAGAGACCGCGTTTTTTTACAGTGTGTTCAGGGGACAGGCAGCTCGCGGATAGTTTGCTGTATGTGACAAAAAATGTTGTACCCTAAAAAACGCATGACATCGCTTAGAGCACCTTTAACAACAGCAAGGGAACTCTTGAAATGTGTGAAGTGTATGTGAAGTTTGGGCCGCCTGGTTTTAAAGGGAGATTTATCAAGTGATCATATGAGTAACAATGTAATAACACATATGTACAAAGAAGTTTGTAGAGGAGAAAAGGACACAGACTGCAACTGATGACTGAGGAGAAGCAACAGGTGGCACGAGCTAGAAGATGAGATACTGCCTGTTTTCACTGAATCTTTTACTATGCATAATGCTGATTTGGATAGAGAATCTACAGTCTCCCAATTTGTGTCATCTTAAATCAACTGTGCTTAAAGCTATAATATGTGGCATATCCACATTTAAATATCTTAAAAAACCGACTATACCTATGTTATATATTTTGTTAAGTTGTGTATTACAACATCCTGAATGTTTCCAACAAAAATCATACTCGGAGAAATCTGCAATTTTTTCAAAGCTAACGTTATGATGCACCAAAAGCCAGATCCATGCAGTGTAGTTGCAGCTAGCTGGCTAACCTCGTCAAAAAGTCTGTCTTTTGTTATTGTTGTTATTTAAGACCCCTAGTGGCCTAAAACTACATATTGTATGTTTAAAGCAAAAATAAAATTAAAAGTTAAACTCATACGTAACTCCAAAATATTCAAATACAATGAATTTTGGGACAGCCCTACTTTAGACGTTTGTAAAATGTTTAAAAAAAAAAAAAAAAAAAGTGTCCCCTTTCTTCAGTTTTTACCATATTTTTGTTAATATTGAATAAGCATAACTCACAAGCTTGGCAAACAAACGTAACCCTAAATCCTCAACAAATTACCTGAATGATTCCAAGTAAAAATGAATGGTATGTGTTGTCACGCATTGCAACTTATGATGCAGCTCAGAAGGTAGCACTTCTGATGACAGATGAGTAGCTCAAGTTACCCGGTGGCTCAGATTTTCCAAGCATGTTTGACCATCAAATATTACAATGTGTGATGGAGTGTAGGCCAAGGACAGCCCTTAGAGAGCTGTCTTTCAGAGTTAAGAGGGATAACGAGCCCTGAGCCCATGTGAAAAATAAACAGAGGTGCTGCAGGGCCCCAACACCAGTTCAAGTTACCTTTCTCCTCTGGAACAGTTACGCTCCGCAGCCTGGGCCCTGAGCCCGATCACCTTACCTGCTACTGCCACATTAAATAGAGCCATCCAAATATCCTGCCCCAAGATGGCTAATAATTACTTATTCATTTGCAGGTGGGGGGGGAGGGGGGGGAGGGGTGGAAGTGTGGGTTGGGGCAGTGTAGAAGGGACTGCTGATGAATAGGGGCCCTTGTCAAAAGCTGCAGCAGGAAACAGCTGACACAAGAGTATCCTTTTACGCGCCTGCCTCCCGAGATGCCAGGACAACAAGGTTTCAAGCCTAGCCCCACAGCCCAGAGCAGACACCCCCTAGAAAGGAATGTAGATAACTGGCAAAAGGGGCAAACGGGACGCCAGCTCTGCTCGCAACAAGAACATACTGCTTCTTTCAGCACAGACAATTCCACTGGTGTTGCTCCTTGGGTGCCACTAGCAATGAGAATGTTCTCGCTTTGTCTTGAAAACAAATGTTAAGTAAGGGAATTGTTTTCTTATTAACGCACATTTACAGGTACACTGTACAGGACAGGTGTACTACTTTTTTTTTTTTTAAGGTTTTCTAAGCTTCTTCAAGTATACTAAGTTTACCAAGTACAGGTTTACTACGTTTCCTTGGTATACCTACACTACCAGGTGTAGGTGAACCAGGCGTAAGTGTATGCAATGGCTAAAGCTTTCTTGAATTGACAGAACAGAGGTCAGCGGTGTTACTGAACACCTCAGAATATTCACAGGTAGGCTTCTGTTGCTGTATTCCCTGCCAACACCTGAGAGATGGAAATCTCACACTCCAGGGGGCCAGTCAGAGGGCACTGAGGGGCCGCAGGCAGTGGATCACTTAGGTATCACTGGCGCCTTCACTGGATGCCAATTTGCTCCTCATTCCACAGCTTTCGAGGGCTTGGAATTCATTCCAATAAGGGTGGGCTTCAATAGCCAATACCTTGGAAGACATGACACCAAACACCCCCTCCCAATATGACCACACTCTGCAGGTAGGGGGCCCTGGCAAATATCTGCCCTCCAAAGCACCTGTTTATCCCTCGGGCGCAGTAACCAGCGGGTGAACCCCATTCAATATTTATCCCCGTGGCTTTCACAGATCAACGGTCCAGGCGAGGCAAACCCTCTTAATTAAAACTGGAGCTTGCTTCAAAGGGCCCCATTCAGGCCGTCAGTCAGCGCTCGCGGGACAAAGGAGCCGGGGTCATGTAGCTGCAGGGAAACCAGAGACGGACATGCTTTTTCGACTTCACTTTCCCTCCTCCTCTTTTTCCACCTCCAGCCATCCACGGCTCTAAATCCAAGCCACACACCTGTGGCAAGGTAAAACACAGTTGTGAGAGTTCAACCATTCCTGAGATCTGCATTCTGAACAGCATTCTATGGCTGAGCGTGTCCAATAATTATGATTATTTAGGAAGACAGATTATTCAAATTATCCAAAAACAGCCTCTAGATACCTTTAAGAAGATTGTGTTACTTGATGCATCTAGATTGATTGGGTCTGACTGCAGCAATGCATCTCCGAAATGTCCGTTTATTTGCCCCACCCAACTTCACCTAATGCAGTCTAATAAACAGCCCTGTAATACATCTAGAGCCTAAATCTAGAACTAACCAATTAATTGAGGATCAACAGAAAGTAATCAGCAACTATTTTGATAATTGATTAATCGTTTCAGTAATTTCTCAAGCAGAGATGCCGAACATTAGCAGCTTTTCAAAATGTGAGGATTTGCTGCTTTTTTCTGTTATATACGATAGTAAACTAACTAACTAACTTTGGGTTTTAGATTGATGGTCGGATAAAGCATGAAATGTCATTATCATTTGGAAATGACCATTTCTTTTATATTTTGTGACATTTTATAGACCAAAAAATGTATCTGTTAAAATATTAGTAATCTACTACTAATAATTATAAGTTAAATTCCGGTTGTACTTTTGTTGTTGTTGGTGTTGATCCAATCCGCTCAGATCCATCTCTTAATGAATAATCTGCAGATCATTTGACTTCATGTAAAATAAATCAAAATGAAAAAAACAACCACATCTGAACAGTTAAAAAAAAAAAAAAAATCGAACAGCTGTTAACACACACACAAACATTTTTCTTATGGTAGTATAGGGTAGTATACCGTTTAAATCAACCTTGCATTTATTTACTTAGTTTTCTGTTAAAACAAACATACCCGTTTGTAAAAAATGTTCTGCAATGTTCAAATTTGTTGTGCACATTTTTGAGACTTTAACCACACTGTTTGTCAATTTGGTGGAGTATACTGCCGCCCAGTGGTGATAGTGAATGGTAATATTGACCCCAATGCTGACATAGTGATAAAATAAAAATAAAATAAGTGGTACTAAAAATAGCTATAATCTACTCGACCAACATCATCCACGAGAGGGTTAACCAATCTGTATTTCTGTGGGTCCTTTATGACACCGACTGGTAAAACAGACCTTTTCCCGAAGGGGATTAATAAAGTAATTCTTCTTCTTTTACAACAGACATCTCATAGCAGGACAAGCACATGTGTAACTTATGACAATAAGGACGGCTCCATTTAATTTAAATGTCTTGGTGAACTGTACAAGCGAGCCAGCATGCACATAGGACCATTTTTTTTTTTTTTTTTTTTTTAAAAACGGCAGATATTTTTACATCAAGTTTGATGTCATTGTAGTAAAAGCAAAGGTGTAACTAATAACATTCATGATGATTGCATTTTATTGAGTCCGATTTACCTAGCCTTGATGTTGTGAATGCTGGCTCACAGGAATGGCTTTACTGAGACATTTTACTGAACTCATTTACAAAATGAGTTACACATGTGCTTTTACTGCTACAACAACTCAAAATGTCTGCCCTCGAAGGTCTATTCAATACTTTGATTTGTTTGGTATTGATTCTCCAAATCCATTGGAGAAGTTATTATTTATATATATATATATATATATATATATATATATATATATATATATATATATATATATATATATATATATATATATATATATATATATATATATATATATATATATATATATATATATATATAAATAAAAAGATTTTTTATTGTTGAACAAACAATAAACAATATCATAATTGAAACTTGAAACCATTTTTTAAATGAAAGTATGTGTTTGATAACCGTAAATTGTCATCCTGTAAAACCGGTATACCGTTGCAACCAAGCGGCAATCTCCGGTGCTGAAAAATTAAGCCAATAGAGTGCCCACTTGAGGCTGGCTCCAAAAGGGAGCCAATCCCTATAGAAGCCTATGTTAAAATGCCCAACTTTACAGCAGAATTAAACATGTTTACAGCCTGGTACAAAAAAAAAAAAAAAAAGCTGTTGTGGTCTCTGGTGTATAGCAAAGTTACCCCTTCATGACAACTGTGCATATTTTACTGTTACATGTCAAAATGTCTTCTGAAACATGCCTATCCAAATGTATGGACAATAATTCCCCCATGTATCAGTTAAGCTATATTACTGGTGTAACTCAGCATCTATGTCTGCAGTGTACTCACACAGCATGAGGGTGACAAACCAGCTGCTTGGCTGTTTGGCTCTGTGGACCTCCAACTCGGAGGACCTGAGGGCTCACGTTCCAGCCCCAGCTCATCATCATCTATGAATATCACTCCTCGCTCCAGACGCGGCCTTTTACAGCTCTGAGGAACAAACACAGAAACTTTACTCCACTGAGCTGCACATTAACATTACTCAACCACCAATATCTGAACCCGTCGACAATCTGGCCTCTGGGGGCAACGGCCAATATTTCTGGGGTTCCGGTGTAGCCAGTGGATATTTCCCCCCTCTCTCCCCTTTCATGTCTTCAGCTGTCCTGTTAAAAATAAAGGCCAAAAATGCCCCAAAAAATAATGTTTAAAAAAAAAAAAAAAAAAAAAAAAAAGACTTCTTCCACGGGCCGGTCATTGTTTACTGTCCGATTAGAAACCAGATCCAGGCGACATTGATGCTAAGCTCTATAAACACATATCTGCATATGCAGATACTTATTTTCTTTTTAATGATTTTTGTTGGGCCTTTATTTGATAGGACAGCTTAGACAAGAAAGGGGAGAGGGGTGGAAGGGAATCATACTTTAATAATCCCAGGGGGAAATTATTGTTACAAACTCCAGCTATACAAACATATATTATACAGACAACATATATATTAAAAACAAATATACACATTTACAGTAGATATATATAAAAGATCAAATGTACAGTATTAATGTGCAAAGAGTGCAAACAAAAATGACTGTCTATGTTTGAGAAGATTACAGAGAGGGGGTGTGTTGTGAATGACATGCAGCAAAGGGTTGCAGGCCGGAACTGAACCTGCGGCCACTGCAGCAAGGACCGAACCTCTGTACATGGGGGCACCCATACAGATACACTTTCTAAAAAGCTAAAAGAGAAGCTAAATTGTCGTCAGAAGACAGGTTTTGGAAGTATTTTGATTAAACATTTTTTGGTTTGGAAACTATTTATACTATACATTGACCCATTTAGCTCACATGTTGTATTATGCAACATTTAGTCTAACTGCATACAATTCTGATTTGTCAGGAGATACTACATTAGGGCGGTCCCGACTAAGAATTTACATTGTCGAATCAGAATCATCAAGCCTTGCCTATCATTGACTACGTTTACATGCACATAATATTCTGGTTTTTGCCCTTATTCCCAAAAAGACGATATTCCGACTAAGCTGTTTACATGGCTGATGAAAGTGACTATTCCACTAATATTCCCATTTACATGTAGCCGTGCAAAACAGGATTTTTTTTCAAAGTTCACCAGCGGCGGCAGACTTGTTGGACCGTGCAAACACAGCGTCCCGCTTTCATTCTTTCAACCAGCTTCTTGAAAAGGTCGGCGTAGCGATGTTTGAGCATATTCAAAAACCTGTTGATACCCAAGTCTTTGATCATGTTTAAAAGTAGCGATGTCTCTCCTCCTAATCGGGTCTCCAGCCTTGCAAACTGTTGGCTGGTTAGTTTGTGTACAGAAACCATAGCAACGCACGGAGCTGACCATAAGCCTGCGGTGAAAACCCCGACTGAGACGCATATTCCGAATACGCCGTATACATGTCCAAACAATGCCTCCGACACCCGAATAATACCGGAATATCCCACGTCTTAATCGGAAAATGCTATATTCGGAAAAAGACCTTCTTCGTAATATCCAATCGGAATATGCGGTTTACATGACCTGTATCAAACTCGGAATATTGTCCTATTCGGAGTGGATCATCTTTTACTATTTCGAACTGCAACCCCACTTTAGATTTTCTTATCCCAGATATTTTCAGCAAAAACCCTGCTGCCAAGAAGCTCCTTCATCGGTCACGGATCGTGGAAAGAGAAACTTAATTGTCATGGGGCGGGTGGATTTATTTACTCACTTTTAAAAGACTTTTTTCTTTTCACATTTTTATTTACAGCATTATATGTTGATATGTATTTATTGGGAGAAAACAGATAGTTCTAGGTCAAATCAAACATCAAGCACCCCCATATAGCCAAAATGGCATGATCCTCGTTTCATAACGGCTCTGTGAAGATTCCCCTGAGATCGGCAGTCGGATCAGGCTCCTTTGATCGAAGCATCGAATATTTATTTTTGGGGCGTTTTCGGCCTTTATTTTTGATAGGACAGCTGAAGACATGAAAGGGGAGCGAGAGGGGGGAATGACATGCAGCAAAGGGCAGCAGGGCGGAGTCGAACCCGGTGGCCGCTGCGTTGAGGAGTAAACCTCTATATATGGGCGCACACTCTACCAACTGAGCTATGTGGGCGCCCAGCATCAACTATTTTACTATTCGGGGTCACCCCCATACTACACATAAGTCATTTTGACTAAAGATTTACGATATTTCTATTTTGTCTTAGCATTTGTCAATTATGTCCAAATTGAATGTGTAATGAGAGAATGATTTATCTGGCATGGCACCTCACCTCTTGCATTCCCTGAACTTAAATGGTCTGTCACTGACATAATTAAGGTGCAACTTTAACAATATAAAAAATTAAGTTTGCTAATTAGGGAATCAAGCTACAGCACAGTGCAGAAGTAATACTAAATATTGGAATTCCACTGCTTTTTGGTTTGTGAAACCAGTCTTTTCAGCCAAAATGTTACATATTCACCCTTTAAATTTGGTATACAGTATATTCAGTATAAATGTACAACCGTTTATACAAAGCATCTACCTTGTGTTCGGCAGCAGTGCGAAGGCGTTTCTTTTCTGGCTGGAAATCGTCGTCCTTCTCGCGGCCAGAGCTGAGGAGAGACTGGAACTTCTGAGACAGACGAGAGGCTATAGACTGTTCCTTGGGCTGCGACTCCTCTGGTAACGGCACTAAAACACAGTGCAATAGGTAAAAAAAAAAATGTTGACGATACACTAACGGAAATTAATTTTATGTTAAGATTAAAGACCAGCAAAAATATATTGCTTGCGGTACAAGATTAAGACCAGCTGCTTAATGCTAAAGACAAAAGAGAGACAAAAATCCAACACTGGTCGATCCAACTTTTTCCAGTTGAACCTCACTCAGAGCTATGTGTGTGACAAAATAATCAAAGTAGTTTTGACTTTGTACATCTACATGTTGTCGTCTCTGTACTCTGTGCCTATGCAATAAAGTTAAATCTAATCAATAGCAACAACACAGGAACAGACAATAGTGTTACATTTATATACACAGTGTATACACGTGTATTCATGGCGAACCGTCACAGTACGGGGGTCACGGTCTGGTGCACATTGCCACACACAAAATACACGGTATATAGACTGATGCACGGAACCAAAGTTCACAAGCGCAAGTTTCGCGGGGAAACTTCTAGCAGGATGCGCTTAGTGACATCTAGCCCAACAAGCCGATTGGCGTGCGAATCAGTCACACTATGGCAAGCGCAAATAAAAACACCGGAACTGGATGACAATGCCTGTGGGTTCCCCGTAGTTACAACAGCACTGGAGAGAGCGTTGTGTATAAGACAAGGAAGGTGTGTCGGCGTTGCTCCAACTTTGTGTATGTGAATGGAAACACAGAGAACGTGTTAGAGCTTATTCAACGACATCACCCAGATATGCCAATCAACATTCTCATTCTTTTATTATTACTGTATTTATTTTGTGTTTAATTGCATAGCATAAAAGATGCTTCTCAGTTTTATAGCCTGTTGGGACCTGTTGCCTTTCGGGAAAGTGTTTGTTCAGTGTATGAAAATAGTTTATCAAAGTTGCCTGTCAGAGGGCGAAATGTTAACTCAGTTCTCAACACCATGTACCAAACTTGCAGTGAACCGTGACTTCTGTGTACCGTTCCACCCTTAATCGCAGTGGAAGTAATCAGGATTTTTTTTAACCCTGATGAACAGAAAGAAGACTTTTTTTTTATGTCAAAGCATGGAGAAAGCTCCACAAATGGATCAAACTTAACTAGAAATATAAAACCACAAATAATTGCTATTTATATTTGATATCACAAGTAGGGATGCACACATCCAGATTTTTGGGGTTCGGCCGAATACCGGATCAGAATACCGAATACTGAATCCTACTCCCACCCTCAGTCCATTAACACAGTTAACACCGTTTGTTCGGTGTAGGGCTAGCAAAGTTGGTAATGGTCGTCTGGTTAACAAAAGTTTTTAGCTGTGCCTGTCCTTCCTTTGCCGTACCTGAAGTTGCTGCGTTTTGGCTGCTGTCTGTAGATTCCTTCATGCACAACTCATATTCTTTCGGATGTTTCAGACGCAAATGTTGTAACAGCGGCGATGTTGTGTATTGTTTAGGGACCTTGACACCACGAGACAAATCGGCATTGCAAATTGAACATGTAGCTGGACTTGAATGGCCTTCTTTTGACTGAAAGTACTGCCAAGCAACACTTTTTCTGCTCACGAGTTCCATTTTCACTTTCTCACAGCCGACTGCATTGAACGGTCCACCTACGTAAACACCTTTCCGTAATCAACGGCGCCATCATTACGTCGACCAGCGTCGAACCCCCGTCAAAAAGCCCATTATTCGGCCGAATCTGAAGCCGAATCCTAGATTCGGTGCATCCCTGATCACAAGTACCTTTGTTTACATTTACGTTTGGTGTGAATCTAGTAAAACAAAACCAACAACAACAAAAATCCATGTCTCTCTATTTTAAATTGTGCTTCGGGGGAAGACTGGTTCAGGCAAAAAGAACAGTTATGCTTGTTTCAAATGCTACCACAAATAAAATGAAGGACTTACTATGTTCAAGTGCTGGAGGTAGCAGCTGTGCCGTGTCTTTGCAGGGTGACACGGTGAGGTCCACAACAGCTGGTGTGGCTGCTGTTGTAGCCGTGGTACTGCTGGCATTGTTGTGGCACACACACTGACAGGGGGTGGTGACATCTGACTTCTTATAGTCTCCACACTTTTTATCTGACTGGCTCTTGTTCTCCACAAGGCTTCCTCCGTCTTGTAGTTTAGCTGCCATCACACAATAAAACACAGATATAACTATCAGTGCCATTGACTCTCCGTCAATACGTGCCATATCGACATAATATAAAGATATTTACAAACAAGAAGGTAGTGAGAAAGAAACATTTGCAATGTGGTTACGGTTAACAAACAGTTGAAGGTGCAGTAGGTAAGACTTATAAAACTAACTTTCTGTCATATTTGCTGAAACTGACCCCATCTTCCAGTAGAACTACATGAACCAGGTCATTTATAAAAAAAAATCTGGCTCCTCTGGCACCACCTACAGCCTGTGATGAGATTTGCACAAATCCACCGCTCTCTGTTCAGATGCACCAATCAGGGCCAGGGGAGGGTGTTTAACTGCGTGTCAATCACTGCTCATGCACACGCATTCATTCTCCCTTCTGGGGGGAGGACTGAGAAGTTGTCGAAGTTAAAATTTTTTGGCTAAGTCCTGGATCTTCCCAATCCTACCTAGAGCACCTTTAACTGCTTAAAGACCAGGAAACCACAAATTTAAAGTGCCGGTATACCATACCATTACAACAACACAAAAACACACAACATGGAAAACATCCAAGTGACACTGCCTGCAAAGACAATTCTGCTCCAATTTATCTGTGCACCTAAGCTTTTTCCATTTGTTCATGGACACAAGTAGGCCTACATGCCTATCCAATTGTTTTCTGTTTCTTTGTTTCTGTCAGAGCAGACATACCAAACTGAGCCTGCTGCCATCCCAGAGCCGAGCACAGCAAAGCCAAGCTCTTTCCACTTCCTGTGGGACTCTCCAGCAAACAGTGGTTACCATAGTTCAGCCCTCGTACGATCTGCAGAAAAGGTACAGACACGATCACTAAATGACAAATTCACACATAGTAGTTCACACATAGTATTGCACGATATCAAGTAGGGGTGTGCAAAAAAAAAAAAAAAAAAAATCGATTCACATTCGTATCGCGATTCAAGCTCTACCGATTCAAAATCGATTCATTGAATTCCAAAATTCGATTCCTATTTCTTTTTTTCTTCATATTATTATTTTTTTATTGTATGGCTACTGTAATCACATGGGAAAAGTAACTACATTTACATGCTGTGAATCTTTTTTTTTATTGAGAATTGTTTTTGAATCAAAAATCGATATCGATTTGAATCGTGACATTTTCTGAATCGTGCACCCCTAATTTTAAGTACTAGTGGGGTGTTTTCATTCTGACGGTATTTGTACCTTTTTCGTGCATCATTTTAAAGACAACAACAACACAGTCCAAGGTTGTATATTCTACTCACTAATTATATATGAGCTATCATATTTACCTTCAGTAACTAGGGGTTTGACTCAGGTTCCACATACTGCATCAATCTGTGCCATTAGACAGTAATGCATGATTTTATATCTACTGACATTAATAGGCCATCTGGGGCTTTTCTGTGTGGAGTTTACATGCTCTCCCTGTGTTTGCGCAGGACTCTTCCACTTGTCCAAAGCACAAAGACATGCAGGTTAGGTGTATTTAAAACTGCCTGAGGGTGTGTGTTGTATTGTGTGTGTGAATGGTTGTTTGCCTAATCTACCTATAGCTTGCCATACGAGTATTACTTGTATGGCAACCCAATAATTCCCTTTCAATTATAGCAAGCCCACATGCTATGCAAGTCCACTCAACATTAACTGGTTAGTTTATCAAGTGGTGAAAGGTTTACTCACTGAATTCATCATAGCCAGCTGGGATGGGTATGCCTTGCAAGGGAAGTTGATCTTCACCCCTCCAATGGTGTACTCCACTGAGGATGTAGCCATGTTCCTGTCCCTGCTCTACAGAAATATAAAAAAATAAACATGTGACACGTATAAAACGGGTAGCTCAAATAAAGCAATCCGATTGGTTCATGTGATATAAAAACCATATACAACGGCTATGACATCTAATTTCTTTGTAAAATAAGTGTTACTCCGCTCTTGAGAAGAAAAAAAAACGTTAAGACTAACAAACTGATAGCTGTTGCTACGGAGGGAAGCTATTCATCTGCACACACAGTCCCTTGATGATACATGCCTGGTTTAAAATCGGCAAAGTATCTCTTTAAGTTTACGAATATTTTCACTGCTTGCTTTAGCTTGCCATTTCCAACAGGGAAACAGAAGCAGTTATCTCTTCAACGCAACCAAACTCCATTGACAAAAACAGTCATTTTACCTGGCAGAACACGAGAGTTGTACTGTCGCTGCCTCGATCTGTTAGTTGCTGGTCTAGTTTGTTTGTGTGTCTTTCTTTAGCGTTAAGTGAAAGAAATAGCCTGTGCTAGCTAGCTGCTAGGGTAGGCCGAACAAACGCCCCTTAGCTGTGATACAATCACAACATATCACGGACTGAAGTGAGCTATTGCTTAAATATTATACAGACACATGTTCGTTCAGTGTAACGTCAATGTGACTAAAGCCATTGTCACTTACAGCAACGCATTAACTCACAAGCTAAGGTACTGTAACACAATATGTTAACTAGCTAGCTAACGCACTTAAGTAACGTACTGTTAGCTAAGAATTTGCCGACAGTTTAACAAACGTCATTTTTCACCTGTTGGCTGTCTGTGTAAGTTGTCACCTAACAAAGAGTTGAGAGACACTTGTAGCTGTAACGTTAAGCTTAACTGACTGCCTAGCAAGAGCTAATGCTAAGTTTTTCACCATTACTTTGATTCATTACTGGTATCCATATCACATGGTTAAACTGGTGACCAGTAACGTTACTGTCAAAATGTTCTGACAATTAGTATTTAGCTAAGCGACCAATTTAGCGAATACAAGCTGTTTAAGCTCCCCCTTCTCTCCCCATAATTATTCCCGCTCTCAAAAATCACATTTGAGTACTTGAAAGGAAGCTGGTCATATTACACGTTAGGTGTTCCTACAGTTTTTTATAAAATAAAATATTTTTGTGAGCCACCATTAATTAAAAAAGCACACTTTCTGTATTTTCTTCACAAAAAAAATACTTTAGAGTATAAATTATTATCCTGCATGATTTCACTGAGTACGTAAAATTACCAAACTTGTGATAAGTGGACATTTTTACGCTTTTATTTTGAAAAGTCAGTGTGGCCTGCTGGTTGCAACTTGACGTTTGACCAACATACACACAACGGAAGTTACATTTGTAAACATCCGCATAGCGCCCAAGCATGGATCTAACCTAAAATATATACTGTCTATGGATCTAACCCTAACCCTAAAAGGGCCTAAGTCTTGATAGGACCCGGTGTTCCAGTGTTTCACAGGTTAGTCCAAATTTGTATACCTCCGTTTCCTGCTCGTTTTATCTTGATTTGATAAGGATCTCAATGGAAAAATGCTAATTGCTTCAGGACATAGTAATGGGGCAGTGATAACAAAAAATATATATTTTGTACAGGACTGTACCAAACAAGACAATGTACTTGTAACGGACAAGGTAGTAATGTATGATAAAAAGCAAAAATATAAAATATAGATTAAAGCATTAGACTGTGTTGGCAGCAGCAGAATAAGGTGAAAACAAACGTGACAAATATGAATGCTTTCGGTATGAAAAATACAAGTATGTGACAAAAGCAAAAAGGTGAGTGGGGAGCCTATTTTTGTAAGATGTGAATGTGGGCTATTACATTTTACAGTCTTATAAATGCAGAATGCATTAACAATTAAAAAATAAGTCACCATCTACAGTACTTGCAAAGCATAGTAATCACTGGACTTCAGAGTGCTTTTTATTTAAATAGGTTCATTTCCAAAGTGTTGTTCACATTTACACTGTACACATGCACTTTAGGCTGTTAGCGCAGCCATCCGAATCAAGGATGCCATTATTCAAATAAATGAGTATACTAAGATTTATGAGAAATCAAAAATAAAATAAAAAATATGTATATAAAAATCCCCAGCAAAGATTACAGACTGTATTCGCAGAGAGAACGTGTCAAACATCAACATTATCACTCCTTGTACAATATTTTAACCAATCCATAATGTTACTAATTTCTGTTAGAAATTGCACTTAGCTCAATGAAAATACATCATGTAACAAGGTTTTACAAAGATTGAGACATCCGTTATATTTGTGTAATGGTCATTATTATTTCACAGTGAATATTTCTCATCTAAATCATACACTGTCTGTTCTGTAACAAAACCATCAGAGGTGAAAGGGGGCTACTCTACTCAGATTACTGAGGATTCTCAAAAAATTATTTTATTTTACCTCAAATATCCTACATTTGCTGTGAGACTTAAATCATCTCATTCACTAGTTGCATAATTTTCAAAGAAAAACACTTATCAAAGATAATTAGGTCACCATAATAGTGCAAAAATATTCTCTTAGGAAGTCCATGCGCTGTGTGTTTACTCACAAATGAGCCTTGTGCATACATCCGTAACCACCATACAACTAAAGCTGCAGCATGGAGGGACAATGGCGTCTATATGGAAATGCTAAAGAAACCTTTGAGGAAAAAGAGCTATTACCTTGTTGCAAACAAGATAAATCCAAGTAGCAGGATGGACTGTTGATGTGAGACAATCCCGTCTGTAGAGACCAACATGCTTGAGATGGAGCATTTTTCTCACAGATGTATGGTTGAACAATGTGACATCACTGATACATCCAGTGCAGCCACAATGGAACTCTGGCAGCACAAAATATTGACAAAACATTGATTGTAAACATAAGGTTTTGTGTCAGTTCCTCAGATCCAAAAGTCTTTGTTTTTTTTAGAGCCTGGACGTAGCAAACTCAGAGGGAAAAATCCATCATTGTAGAGGCAGACATACCAACTTCTGCTAACAGCAGAAGGCTGCTGAAGGGCATTGTCAGAAATATAGAAAATCATTACCTGATGTATGAATGGCTGAAGCTGGCTCGGGGGAAGAGATTACACCAAAAATCTCAACTGTAATGCGTCATTACAAATAACAACATTGTAATATGATGACGACTAGAGAGTGGATCTACTACTTAAGAAGCTATGTGCAATTACAACTTAAAAACACCTTCCATTATTTGAAACCTCAAAAAGGGGAAGATGTGTTATGTCACATGCATACTCTCAAAGAAAAATGCTACTGCTAACATTAATATATTTATATATCAATATACACAATGTAGTAGCTTACTGGTTTGTGACTGTAGCAGCACCTTCAGTTTAAATTCAAGACAAATCTCCAGTGATTAAATAAAATGATGAGAATAAAAACACATAAATATGTTTGTAACAGGGTGTGCACACAATGTTATATGGAGTGAAAATGAGATGAAAGCTGTGGTGGAGCTCATCTAAATTTTCATGTTTTATCATCGAACAATAAAAGAAGGTTTAAAAAAATATATATTTGTTTTAAATGAACAGTTTGAGGTACTCAATACTGAACTATAAAACACATTATATTTACACTAGCATCATTAGCCATACTTATTTCTTACAACCGTTACCAGAAAGAGGTGGCGTAGGACACATTTAATCAGCATTTCAGGAAGGTATTTTGAAACAAGACACAAAAGGTCTTGTGAAAATTAGCAGTCCTTAAGTTTTCAAAAGACTATTGTACTGGTGCTAACCACGGAGAAAAGTCTTTCCACAACCTCTACAGCAAGGCTGGTTGGCACTGAGAGAATGTGCAGGACAAACATGAGGAGCAGAAATACCACTGGAGACGAGGTTGATAGTGGGAGGCGGCAGGTTGATGTGTCTGTGTGTGTTTCAGCACACACACACTGTGGGCTTGTTATGCTTCTGGAGAATAGGGGAGACATTATTGGAATCCTTCTGTTTTTTCTCTGCGTTGTGTTGGACCAGCGGCAGCCTGGCGGCAGTCCTGCGTCTGGCCTTCTTAGCCAACAGGCCTGATGATGAGCCGTCGATAGTTCTTTTGCTGTTGGGTGTCCTGCTGCCAGTTGTCCTGTCAGTGGGACTGGACTGACTAGGCAGCTCAGCACTACTGTTGTTAGGACCCAGTGGAGTCAAGGTGAACGCGTCAGACAGAGTCATGTGGTACAGGCTGTTGCTTCCCGATAGGCCGTCCCGTCGCTCCAAGGCAGGGAGGAGCTCACACATGGCCGAGGGAGAGTCTTCCTCTTGAGGCCGCTGCAGGAGAACAGGTTCAACAACAAAACAACAAAATCAGTGAGGATAACTACAGCACTTACACATATAGATAATTCACATTTGAACTCTTCAATTTTCACAATACCACACAAAACAATTCAGGTCTACTTAAACAGGAAAAAGACTTCACACAATGCAGTCTGATACTTCTGCAAGAGCTGACTAAAGCCCGAGACACACCAACCGATAATCGGCCGTCGGACAGTCTGGTGAGGTCAGCAACTCGAGTCAGTTCGGTGTGTTCCGTGCCGCCGTCCGTCCGAGGGGCCGTTGTTCTTCATTTTGGCCGATTTGACATGTTGAATCGGAAGGCAGTCGGACTCAAATGACCCATCTGATTGGTAGAGTGCTAACCCGGAAACGGGGAGCGGGCTGAGCGTGACTAGAGTCTCTCTAGAAAATCTTTTAAACTGACCTTTGTTGATCTGAAATGAAGACTGATTCAGCAACTGCACGGCCTATTTCTCACTTAAAATGTTTTCAGAAACACGTTTCGGTGAACTATTTTAGTAAAACATGAGATCGTATTCTGAACAAGCTGCCATGAGAGTCTGGCTTTGAATTTCCGTAGAAACCAGACCCACGTGGCGCGTTCGTCCAATCAGCTGCCGGTTTTCATTTTTGGGCGACAATACAGATTAGCGCCGCCTGCTGTTATGGAAACGTATTACGTCTCGTCGCTTTGGTGTGTTCCGGAGCACTTTTTTTGACCAACTCGAGGAGAATGATCAGTCCAACTGCCTTTTCTGCCGAGGGTCGGCCAACTGGTCGGTGTGTCTCGACCTTAAGGTGTATGTACTACACTGAACCCTTTGTTTACCAACATTATACATGTGAAGTTAATGCAACATTTAACTTCCTACTGCTATCATGTCAGGTGTATGTGTGAGTACAATTTCACCCAACAGTATGTGTAATTGTACAGGTAATTACATTTTGACAGTGTGTCAATAAAAATTCAGATGATTGGTCAGATATTTCACTACTAGTTCTCTCCTTTATTCCAGTTAGAAAATCTGGTCAAATAAGTCTTCCAAAAACTGCAGTGGCTTTTCTTTACAAATGTATCACTTTCTGACCTCACCCCTTTTGATGTATCCCCTTTTTTTTCTTACATGTTAACCTACATGAGAGTGTTAGAATTTGGCTTTATTAACCACACCGACCAACCCTTCAGGAGACAGGGGCCCTAAAAGTTTACCCATATTGGATGACCACCCCTCCTAAAGACACAGATATCTTCTTCAAAAATAAACGTATGTTTTTTTGATCATCAATGTTGTTGGCGAGACAGTGGGGAAAATCTCAGCATGTTTCATATGCTGCGGTTTCAGAATGCCTGACCCCCCCGACACCCCTACTGTCCAACCATTTTAAAAGGCATGTCTTATTTTGAAAGAAAGCTACAAGAAGGTAAGGTGTTCTACTTCTCAGATGGTTGTGCAGCAATACAATACAAGCCTTCCACAGCCTTTGAATTCACTTGGAAGATTTTGGTGTGGAAGCAGAGTGGAACTACTTTGCAACTGCTCATGGCAAAGTGTGTGATGTGACAGTAAAACGTCTGGAAACTAGAGCCAGTTTACAACGCACATTTCCGATCCAACCACAGAATCCACATCTTCAAACCGTAGAGATTTAGTTAAAACACGCTTGCGGTCTAGACACGGGTAAGGTGTTGTCTAATGTCCCCCTGTACACACTACAGGGGAGTATGAAAAGGAAACTATGCAAAATTTAGTCCTGCACAATGTCAGCCATATGTTAATTGGAGATGCAATGCTTCTGTTATGAACTTTCATCAGACTTTGACTATGTGGGAAACTAACACTTTCTCAACTTTCTAAATGTTGAAAATTAAACCAAAACCTTCTCTAAATTTAAAAAAAAAAAAAAAAAAAAAAAATAATGTTGCCGATCATCATATGAAAATTCTTGGGTGCAAAATAAATTCTGAATCATTTCTTTTTCACAACAATTTCAAAATAAGAGTGTATTGTGTTTTCTTTATGTGTGTTTGTTGTCATCCTGCACTCACCTGAAGGAGAGGAGTGTCAGCGCGGGATATGGAGGTAGGAGGACACTGGGACACCTTGGCTAGGTCCAGCAGCACCTCCTCATGGTGCAGCGTGTCCTGGGAGGTCCCAGGCTCCTGCAGGGCGATTACAATGGCGCTGGTGTTGTCAGCACGCAACATGCGCTGGCGCCACCGCAGCAGAGCATGGCTGACAAGCTGCCGGGCACTCGATACCCCACATGGTGCCTGCAGCATGATATGAGGTGGACATTCTTCTGTTAGATTATTATTCAAATATCATTATATATTTTTTTAAGATTATTTGTTGGGCATTTTAGGCCTTTATTTCCATAGGACAGCTTAGACTTGAAAGCGGAGCGAGAAGGGGAATGACATGCAGCAAAGGGCCGCAGGTCGGAGTCGAACCTGCGGCCACTGCATCGAGGAGTAAATGTCTATATATGGGCGACCACTCTACCCGGTGAGCTAACCAGGCGCCCCATTATAGGGCATTTTGATCATGTTTACAACAGACAACAATCCAGGTAGGTAGGAAAGGAGGTAATCTATCTATAATGATCCAAATTGATAATGCTATCATGCTATAATGCTAAAGAGTAACCTACCATTTACAGAAACAAGTCTTTGCTGATTAAGCTCTCCACTCACCATTGTCTCATTGTTGTTCTGACACATGGAGATAGCCTCTTGAGGTGGCACCATGTTCCACAGACCGTCGCTGCCCAGGACGATGTAGCGGTGTTTTCTGGGATCAAGGATCACCACGCTAGTGTCTGGCTCTGGAGAAACCACAAACTCTCCGCTGTAGAAGTCATAGCTCCACAGATCACCTGTTGCAGAGAAGAGAAACTTAGCTAAAAGGACCACTGGTCTTAAAGGTTCTGTACTTGACATCCAGAACACTAATAAGAGCATAAGAAGCAGACAAATATTTGCTATGTAAAGATATAGCGGAGTAATGGCGTTCTGAGCAACGAATTAAGTCACACTCCCTCTGTGTGTGTTGTAATCAGAGCTTCTCTGTTCTGCTAGCCGGTCCGGCCACACATGCATGTGGTCATGAAAAAACAGGTATTTCACATATTGGGGAGCAGTCTGTGAGAGCCGTGTGGAGGCAATCGCCAGCCCGCTGTTCGTTTCAGTGTTTCGAGTACAGCCCCTTTAACAAACACTCTCCATGATGACTGGCTGGGGGACTGCCCTCCCTCTCTTTCACTTCTTCTGCAACAAACAATTCCGCACAAAAGCCAGTCTTCTGAGTTTGGTAAAAAAGCACTTTGTAAAGCTGTGCTGCTAGGCATTTGATCACCTGAATGGCGGAAAGCTTTCACCAGATTTTCAATGAATGTAAATAAATCAAAAGTCAGTGATAAAGTGGTTGTTTTTTCTCTGACTCTAGCAATCAATCTCGGTTTTTCTGAATGTATTAGTCATTTGGTCTGACTGAAGACCAATTGACCATTGAGGCCCAAAAACTCTTGAATGAGTTTCTTTTCCTACCTAGAGCTCGGGCTACTGCCAAGAATGGTATCTGGTCAATGACAGTGCTCCGACGGACTGGGCCGTTGTGACTCAGCCTTGGCCTCTTCCAGACCACCCGGTTCACTCCAGACTTCTTGATAACACTGTTAGCAGATAGAGAAGGGGAGAGAAGAGAGAAGCTGCCACTGACTTCGAGCAAAGTATCCACAAATTTCAGAAAGACAGTTTTAGATCATTATGGGTCGGCCGCAACAACAAGGATTAGTACTTTTTGTTACATTGTATACATTAGATCCGATTAATTTTGGTTTCACATTGCAACTAGAAGGGCAGAGCACAGACCTCAGCCAAAGCCATGCCCTAGAGGCACTCAAGTTCCTGCCCGCACCCACAAAAAAAATAGGATTTTATTTTTTCCCCCATTGGTTTTGGCGATATTTGTGCTTTGATAAAACAGCGCCCCTGCCAGCGCATCACTAAAAGTTCTGACGGAGAGTGGTACTGCAGCACAGGAGACACCGAGAGGAATTCCAAATCAAAAACCCCACAAAATGATAATAAATTCAGATGAAGTTCTGTGAGAAGGGAAAATCTGTGAACATCAGGAAGACACCGCAGTAACTCTATAAAGCGCCGTGTTGTGTCGAAGTGGTGTTGTGATAGAATGTTCCTCTCGCCGCACCGGACTGTTTCCTCTCCGTCCATTTCACGTTAATAAGAAACACGGGGGTGTCTGTGAGAAGAGGGGTGAATACCTGGATAGAATTAAAAAAAATAATAATACTTTAACACGTGTTTGCCAAATTACAGGAGATGCTTGGACAAAGTCAGAAGAGATGGTGAATCTAACTTTATTGGTACATTTTGTGGTAGAGCTGCGTTGTCATTTTCCTTATTATGTGGTTACATTATCTATCTTGTAATAATATTCAAACTTGAAATCCAGTGAATGCCCTCTCTTATGCTCTCATTGAGGGAGAGCAAATAGACTTTGCAGACATGTTGGTGCTGCAAATTATGCCTTTCTGGTCTTCACTACTTTCATTACCTGCAAACCTACAACCACTGCCACTTCTGTAGTAGGTGATTTGCATTGAGAGGTTGAGTTGAGAATTAATTAACTTTGCATCCTCCCACACATATAAGGATAATCACATATCCATATATACTAAAAATGATTTAGTTAGTTTTAGTTAGTTAGATACCATGGCCCTACTGCCCAGGCCTAATGTTTGTAATATGATTTTAAAGTAGCATTTCTCCTCACTAGCTCTATCATATACTGCATTCTTCTTGCATTCCCAACAACATGAATAAATCAAATGCACCCTCTTTACATCTTGTATTATGTTATGCAGTAAAGCTGGATTACATACAGCAACATATGTATGGTCCATTTGCAAAATAGTCACCACTTAAAGCACAACTATAAAAACCCCTTTAAAGCTGTGGAGTTAACCCTGTCATGTAAGCATAAAAGTTTGGTTATTGTCAAGCCATCCTGGGGCATATCACTAAAACAACGTCTTATCAGTAGACATGCCACAGACAGTATAAGAGACATTACCCCTTGAGGAAGATAACATTTCAATCTGCTTTTGTTCAAAAGAGATGCTTTTTGGTTACAATCACTTCTTTTTTGTAGATGGGGGCTGGTGGGGGTCATGAGAATGAATAAACTGTTAATAAACTATCATTTGTCTTGTTCCAAGAAATATCCTTTGAGAACACAATTCAATTTAAATTTAAATACAATGCAAAGGCAGGGTGTTTTGTGGAATAAGCCTTACCTCCCTCCCAGACCTTCAATACGCTCCCTCTCTCTGGGTAGTTCAGGTTTGTGGTCTTGTGTGACTTCCACAGCTCTGATGAATGGGACTGAGGGGTCATCCTGGATCCCTAGAACCACTGCCGAGTCCCCAACGTGGGCCACATACATGCGATTTCCTCGTATGAAAACTACACTGGCTGTGGTGCCCGATGTGCTAGGAAGGCCTGTGAGTGTCTTTGGCCATTCAGCTGAGAAGATGAAAGAGGGAAAATATAAATATAAATATATATATATATATATATATATATATATATATATATATATATATATATATATACATACATACACACACACACACAGAGAGAGAGCTTTAACATTTACTGCTTATTAACTGCGTACTGTAAATTTCTGAACCACAAATTCCAGCACAGCAAAATGATGGGCAGTAAAGAAATGCCCCTAAAACTGAAACCTTTGTTTATCTTTTTCTAATCTCCATCAAGATTCTTTGAATGCATTGAGCCTGACGACAACATTGTGACCTTTAGATTAGTCTATTGAATCTAAAGGAATGTCCTGGAGCAGTCTTTCCGATGTAATCAAAGTCACACAACATATGCGCTTTACAGACATTGTGTGTAGACAGCATGTGACGAGCTGTAAAACAGTTAACATTAGGGATGTAAGAAAAAAAAAAAAATCGATACACTTGAGTATCACAATATTTTATTTTACAATACTGTATCGATCTTAATATAGATTTTTTTTTTTTTTTTTGCCTAACAGTGCCTGACTTTTTGCTTGACGCTAACAATGTAGCTATGGCTGAACCTTGGCCTACTTTAGCATATGAACATTAGCTCACTAAGAACCTGTGAACCACAATCCCAAACTGGCAGTTTGATTTTCTGTGTACTGAATTGTTTACCTAAAGTAAACTTCTTTGACTTTTATGAACATCATGTTTTTTTTTTAAATATTAGTTTTTCTAAAATTATACTTTAAAAAAATCCCAATATATCGCCTTACGCACAGTTTCGAAATATATTGCAACATATTGAATCGTGACCCATGTATCGTGATACGTATTGTATCGCCAGATTCTTGCCAATACACAGCCCTAGCTGACATGCCCAGGCATATCCCGGCGGACAGCAGGTGATGTGTTAAAGTCTGTTCCCCTCCTGTTAAAATGCGTATAACGAAATATGTAACGAAATATGTAACCGTAACGAAATTGTAAATGTCACGCATATAGTGAGTCCAAGAAAACAATAAAATTGGCCGACTACTTTACGGGACTTAAACGTGAACAGACTTCACAATTGGTACTGCTTGCCTGTGTCCGATGTGACAGGCTTTGTTGTTTGTAGTGAACCGGTGGCTCCTGCTACTTCGTTAGCTCTGTTGCCTTTGGTTGCTAAAACTGTTGGCCCCATACATACTTTTACATTTCAATAGCAACAGAGACGAATACTACACAGTGCCAATTGAAATAGATAGGCCTTTTCGAAGATTTACATAAAACAGACAGCCCCTACTGACAGCTGATAACATTAGGTCATACTTTAACTTGGTACGATGATGGTAAACTTACGTAGCTTCTTCCACATAGCGTGGTGGCAGGCTACAAATCCTTTGCGTATAGCAGAGCAGACCTCCCGGTCACAGTCTGACCAGAACCCCCGCTGCTTTTTCATGAACTCCCACAAATAGTCTCGTGCAAACTGCGCAGCCTCGCGACCTCCGTGCCCGTCAAATACAGCGAAGAACGCTACGGAACGGCGGGAAGGACTCGCATAGCTCTCCTGAGCTCGCGGCGGGCTCTGACCTCCCGATAAAGATGTGTCCACTAAAATACTTTGGTCTTCCGTTTGCACAGATTCACATGATGAATCTGAAACCTGTTGGGACACGGCGGTTTCACCAGTCCGATCTGGATGCGTGTCCGCAGTCAGATAATTGACCGTGCAGTCTCCCCCACTGCTCTCTTCTGGCTCACCCGAGGTCGGCTCATCTTCTACCGGCTCGGGCTCTACTATGACCTCGGTCACATCTTCCATGTATTTCCTTCCTCCTTGGTCGGTAAATACACTCACTCGCATCAATAATGCCTTTTCCATGGCTCCAAAAATAAGTCGCTCTCCAATTTGTCGGTACTGTTAGCATATAAAATACCTAGAGAGTAGAGTTTATTTCAGCGCAACGTCCTGCCTTTGTTTATGTTCGGGCGTGGAAGGCATGCTCATACGCGTTGACGTCAAAATCTGTCTTCTTCTGCACGTAGACGTGGCAGCGCCAATGCAGCTGTTGCCCTCTAGAGGTTGGTCCCCGACCCCAAACAGCAACAGAGAAAAATGTGCAGCACAAATGTATGTAAAATCAAAAGTGCTTAAGTACTGATTTTTTACAAAATAAACGAACAAAAACTGACTGAAATATTTTAACAGTATAGGCCTATGTATTTTGATTTGAAATGCCTCTTTTTAGGTGGCAGGAGTACACAATTAGTCATCCTCCCTTTGTTGTTCTCTGGTTTCAGAATGATGAAGACAGTTGGACAACAATAAGATACAAAATAGGATGTAGGCTCTACAGGATGTACACATTTATGTACATATATTTAGGCATTCTATTATCAAATTACATGAAAAACACTGCATATAGCAGCAGTGAATTGGAAAAAATGGGGGAGCATTCCACCAGACCCCCCTAAGTTTTGGACTGAGCCCCGAATGTTAACAACGTCTGGCTCCGCCCCTGTAACCATTTATTTCTTTAGACATAAACTACCAGTTTTAGGAACCAAAGAACTGTACGATTTTACATACATTTAAATAAAGACATGCTTAACTTAATGTTTTTATTTTGTACGGGTGCTTTTCTGCTTATACGTTTGATATGTTTTATCATCCTCGATCCTACTAAATCGTAGGCTACATGACTGTTTTTTTTTTTTGCATCGATTGCAAAAATTACGTCACTGCGTCAACGCCAGTGACTGTATGCGTAGGGACGGGGGCACGGAAACTGCTGTGGGGTCGACGAATAATTGGAGATGAAGGAGAAAGATGTAAATTAAAAAGCGGTTTTAGAATTATAGTGGTAAGTTGGCGATAGTATAGTTATATGTTATATGAGGACTCGCGGAGGAAGTGCTTTAATCGCAGTTAGGTAGCGAATGTAGGAAGAGTTGGGGAGGGCTGTAGCTGCTGGGGTTTTTTTTGGAGAGGGAAAACAACATGGCTGCGGTGGAGCTCGAATGGATCCCAGAAACACTGTACAACACAGCTATCTCGGCTGTGGTGGACAACTACAGCCGATCAAGAAGGGACATACGGTCGCTCCCAGAAAATATACAGTTCGATGTCTATTATAAGGTACGTTAAAAATGATCAGTCAAGAGGATCAGGTATATCTGACAGCCACCATACTGTCAGTTTGTGTAATCAGCCGCTAACATTGCTGCTAAGCTCTTGAAGGCAAATTAAAAACTGCAACTACGTTGCACCGCCTGGTATTTTCCTAGAAGATACAAGATAGCTAGTACGTGTATCTGTATGATGAACGTTTGTTGACAGTGAAGCCATGAACGGGGCATTTAATACATAAGTGAGCGTGTAACGTTACATGAATTGTGGCAATGTTGTTATGTCTAGGGCTGGGCGATATGGAGAAAATTCAGTATCACGATTGTTTTGACCAAATACCTCGATTGGGTTGACTATTGGTGCTTTCACAGAATATTTACACAATGAGATGTTTGATAAATAATCACCAGTAATGTGGGTATAATAACTAAGTTGGTAATAAGGCTGTCATCGACTAAAGACATTCTTAATCGACTAACGCTCATATAATTTTGTGGACTAACGTTAATGGATTAGTTGATTTAATAGCTGAGTTTCTCCACAAAGAAAAGTGCAAAAGCACCACTATAAATCGTGTGATGTGCTTATACGTGTCTTGGAAAAAAAGACATACAGCACGTAAAAGCATAACAAAATACTAATCGACTACAGAAATCTTACTCGTATTAAGGCCCTGACACACCAACCCGATAATCGGCCGTCTGACAGTCTGGCGAGGTCAGTCACTCGAGTCTGTTCGGTGTGTTCCGTGCCATCGTCAGTCGGAGGGGCCGATTTGACATGTTGAATCTGAGGGCGGGCAGTCGGACTCAATGACCAAACTGATTGGTGGAGTGCTCACCCGGAAATGACAAGCGGGATGAGTGATGAACGCCTCTCAAAATCTGACGAAAATCTTTAAAAACTGAACTTTGTTGATCTGAAATGAAGACCGCTTCAGCAACTGTATGGCCTATTTCTCGCTTAAAATGTTTTCAGAAACACGTTTCAGTGAACTATTTTAGTACAATATGAGGTCGTATTCCAAACGAGCCGCCATTATGTTCTGCTGGAGAAGCCAGACCCATGTGACGTGTTCATCATTTCCGGTTTAAATTTTTTTGGGAGACAATTCAGATTAGCGCCACTTGCTGTTATGGAGATGTATTACGTCTCGCGCAGGTGCAGAACGTACACTCAAGTCAGCGTCGCTTCGGTGTGTTCACTTTTTGGACCGACGGGAGCCGAATGATCAGTCCGACTGCCTTTTCTGCTGACGGTCGGACGTCGGGTTGGTGTGTCGGAGCCTTTAAACCAAAACGACTGATTACTCGACTTATCAACCAAGGGCGGCCAGCCATAGTGGGTAAAGGCAAATACCAGGAAAAGACAGCACGACAGCTTCATATATTGCCCAGCTCTTTATGTAACTTTAAATTAACAGTAACATTATGTTGGACCCACTTTAGCCTTTGTTATTTGTAACGATAGTTCTTGAAGACTTTGTTTTAGCTGTTCCTTAAATTAGGTATGTACTGATTGTGAAATTTTGGGCTGATACGATGTTTAAAACAACACAAAAGAAATCACTGTAAAAAAATAAATGGACTGGTGTTTTAAAGTCATTCATCTCTTGAGTACACTATCTTTGAATGAGCAAAAATTAAATCATGCATCTATTTTCGTTGTTTTTATATATATATATATACTTTCACATTTGACTGCTTCAAAAGCCCTTTTAGCCTGCTATACAAATAACGTTACCTACTCAATGACAATAATCTTTTCACAGGATAACTATACCGGTCTATATACTGTATGGTCATAAACCTTATGCTCATTTATGATACTGGCAGCTGTGGTTGGACAGACATTGCTCCTTAACCAGACAGCAAAACACACATATTTTATTGTTAGGACAGGTGTACGAGAATTTGCATCAAACTGTCGTCATCAACTTATGCCGTTTGTACTGTCCTGTGTTGGTAGTATTCACCATCATTGGCTTTAGGCAGTGACAGAAAAAAAAGGAAAAACATTTTCAACAGTTGATTGAATCAAGTATTGCACCTCTCAGACAGCTGGACGGCAGCATCACAATTTGCCTCCTCTCCACGCTTATTTACATAGTTGGAGGAGGGATTCTTCCGTGATTGTATGCAAAAATCAAAAGTACTTGTATGCCATACTACTAGGTAACGGCCCAGTGAAAGCACTGATGATGAGGAAAATGGAAAGTATGCCCCCCAGACTTCAAATTCCCAAGAAAACACAGATGACATTAACTTTGTGTCCTCAATGGTAGGCATGGCTCTGGTCATCAGAAGTTTATCCTTAAACAGCCATTCATTCTCCGTAAACAGTGTAGATTTTATAGATGAGAATGACAGTGAACATTACATTTCCCAGACTGGATGTCAGTGTGTAAATTCTAAATATGCATTAGTTACTGGAAAAAGTATGGTCCTGTCATTACATGGAAAAGTCATAATTTAATAGCCACTTTGTAAAACTGTTTAAGTTGGCTGTCTGGCTACAGAGAGGTACCAGGAACCTTCAGGTGTTAACAACACAGTGCTAGCCTGCCTCTTTGCTATGAAGCCTGACCTGTGAACATTGACCTCTTCATTTCTTGCTTTTCCACTTAAAGTTGACAAAGTTATTATCCAGCTCTAAATGAGCAGTACGTTACAAAATATACACCAGACAAAAGTGGCATGTGACACATTTCATTTCTAAACAAACTGAAAAAAACAACTTACCTTGAGAGAGTTGTGTGGAGCTGAAAGTCCTAATTAGCTTTGTAGCAACTCATTTGGCAATGGCTTGAATGTAACGGACGTTCATTAATATCAAAATATTTTTTAAAGATTAAGACTTGGCAACAACAAAAAATAGTGCTAGCAATGGTTACGCTCACCATTGATAGTTTTAAATGAAGTGGCTGCTGACGCCATGTTTCACAAAAGTATTACATGTCTTTCTAAGCTGTCCCCAGGTCAGCAGTAGGGCTAGCATACAAGGACTGCAGTGCTTTAAACTCTAATGCTCACCATGACAATTCTAACATGGTATTGTTTACCGGGTATAATGCATGTTAGCATGCTAATGTTTGCTAAGTACAGCTGAGAGACTGATGGGAGTGTCATTACTTGTACATGTATTTGGTAATAAACTAATAATTGATAGAAAAGATATTTCACTCAGAACTTCAAATTTCAACCTCATGATGGCACTAGAGAAAAAGTTGGGATCACCAAATATAGTAGGCTTTGACTCCTGGGTCCCATGAATGTCTGTACAAAATATCATGGCAATCCATCCAATAGTTGTTGTGCTATTTCATTCTAGACCAAAGTGGAGGGCCAACTGACTTTGTCATCCATAGAGCCATGCCACAAGTATGGTTAACAAAAACCTGTTAACATAATATGGAGAACAAACTTCATTTACTATACAATGATGACAAAATAATGGCATACAAACTTCATTTACTAGACAATAATGACAAAATAATGGCAAAAGTCTTTGTTGCATTGAGTTGTAATTTCAGCAAAAGAAAAATGTATTTTCCTCAATTGCCACCAACTATCATAAGCAGATGCCCACAACACATAATCTCACATCACTCTGACATTAAGTGAGATTTCACCCAATAACTACAGTTGAAGAGACACAGCTGAAACTGGTAGTGTCCCCTATACACCCCACCTCAAAGAGCCACTGAATATAACACCTTCCAGTTCAGTGCATTTTGATGATTTTGATCTTTTTATTTTTTTATTTTTCTACAGCATCACTTAAAACACCCATAATAGAGACAAGGATTAAAGTAGGAAAGAAACTCCACCATTGTAGTTACAGATAGGACATTCTGTACCTCTCCGTCAAGACGCACTTAGCACGCTATTAATCCAATCAGTTATTACCATAGACTGTATATCAAGATGAACGGCTTTACAGTTCCTCCCAGGAGAAACCGCAACATCTCGATAGTCCCCATGGCTGGGTCATAGGTCATAAACCCCGCCCCAATCCCCAGACCGACAGGATAAAAATATCTGGGTGGGGAAAGTGAAAGAGCAGCGCTTGTCCCTCCCTCATTACCACCACTGAGGTGCCCTTGAGCAAGGCCCTTAACCCCAACCGCTGCAGTGGAGCTGCTCAGTGGCCAGCAGATCAGATCAGGTTGTACTCAAGGGGGAAAGCGAGCATGCGGAAAGCGTACCTCCTATGGGGAGATCCTTAGGCTAACAAGCCATCACCTCCCGTTAGCATTCCATTGACTCCCATTCATTTTGGCCTCACTTTGACAGCGAATAACTTTACATCTGAAGCGTTTAAAGACTCTATTTGTCCATTGTTTATTTCTAAAGAAACACAACAATGTATAAAAGGCTCCATTACCTTGTATCTCACGTTATGGTCCCGTAGCAACCGTTTTTGTAAAAATAGGCTAAAGATTGTGTCATCACCATGTGACTTTCTGTCGCACAGTAGAGGAATTACCGTATAGTACAGGAGAAGCTCGCAGGCAATCCGGGGGACGAGGGAGAAGCCCATAGAGAGTCCATGAAAGCATTGGAACAAAAATATTTCAACAACGTTTTGATGGATTGGAAGTACTTCGGTATATGGCAAGTGAATTCATATGAAGTAACATTTATCCACGATCCACAAGATTCAGAATGATTGAGATTTCTTTTGGCACAGCTACCAGAAGACGTACAAATTTCAGACAGGTTGCTCACATCACATCTATGTCGTCAAGCTCAGTTTGAGGCGCAGCAGCTGCGCAGTACGCTCAGCCATTACCGGAAAAGTTCTTCTAATTTACTTCACTGGTCTCCGTCAAAGTCTATGGCGTCGCTGTGTCCATTTATTTCATTGTCTATGGTTGTACTGGGCAGCTTCCAGGTATGAATGTGTAACTGTGTGAATGTGATCAGGGTCTTCTGCAAAAGAGAGACTTCCTCTCAGTGCACCTTCCCTGAATAAATAAAGGTTAAAAAAATAAAATAATAATGTCATTTTAGGTAGTTCTTATCTAGTTTGGTATTAATTACTTAATTGATGCTATAAAAATGGGGTGAAACGTCACGATTGACCGCTGTGAGTTACTCACGATTGGTCGCTCAGGTGTATGGGAGGGATGATATGGCTCCACCGCCTAATCACTGCTGCACAGACTTTGGCTCCAAAATTACAAGGAGGCAACATCCCTAATCAGGATGTATTGGATTTTGCCTTCGCTTTTGCACAGTCGGAGGAAGTAGAGAGACATGCGTTGTCCATCTTTATATACAGTCTTTGGTATTACCTATAGACTTGTCATTGTGCTCCAAATGGAAGAGTTGACATTAGTATTATTGTCAGTAAGTCTCCATGCTGACCTTATCCCTCCCTCTGTGTGTCTCTAAGCTTTACCAGCAGGGCCGGCTCTGCCAGCTGGGGGGAGAGTTCTGTGAGCTGGAGGTGTTTGCTAAAGTACTGCGGGCTTCAGACAAAAGGTAAGAATATGATGGGACTAAACTTTGCCTGAAACCTCACACCATCCACATTGACCCATCAGTTATCTTACAAAATTGTTTTGGAGACTAGTCCCTTACACAGATGGTTATCCAAGCAGTTTATGCTTCAGTTATGTGCTGAAAACTGCATTCATTAAATCGCGGCTATGGTTGGATATTGTTTACTTCATGTATGGACCTTCCCAAAACCACTGTTACCAAATGTATCTAATGGAGCAAGTCTGATAGTAGTATATTATAGAGCTGCAACAAATAGTCAATTAATTGATCTGTCCATCAACAGATAATTAATCCCAAATATTTTAATAATAGTTTTTTTCTAATACAAAACAGAAACGAATATCCTGGTTCCAGCTTCTCAATTGTCAGGATTTGATGCTTTTCTTTGTCTTATAAGCTGTTAAGCTGAATAGGTTTTTATTAGAATTATCTTTTGTTTTGGACCGTTGGTTGGACAAAACAAGCCATTTGAAGACATCATCTTGGACAGTGAGAAATTTTAATTTTCTCACTATTTTTTCTTTAACTTTCAATCGAGAAGAAAATCTGCAGATGACTGATAATAATGAAAATAATTGGTTGTTGCATCCCTAGTATATAAATGACTTACTTTTGGAAGAATAGATTCCTAGACATTGAAGTCATTGTCCAGAACTGGACTTTTGGCCATGATCGCTCTCTAATCATGTTTTATTCGACCTAGTCTATCCCTCATTTGCTGTTTTGACCTAATCTGAATAAGCAGTTTTTATATAACCTATTAAGTGCTCCTCGCCTGTGACTGGCCCCACCTCTTGTTGTTCCATCAGTTTAACAAAGCCATTTTAAGTTCCATACCACACTCTGCTGCTATTCAAACTTCACTTAAAGAAAAGGATTTGTGAAAGTAGACAAATATAACACTCGTATACGAGCTTGGTGAAATGTAACGCCCTGTGCACATTGCACAATAAAGTAACCTTTAGGATAAAGTGTATTGTGGATGTTAACACACAATGTTATCTGTGTGTTGTTGCTTTCAACCTTCATTGATTGGCTTAATGAGAATACAATAGCAGTCGTCATCAGCATTGATATTCACTGATTAGCCAGATGTGTGTAATGTCTGTTAAGGTTTTTTATTAGTAAAGGCTTAAAGTGCTCATATTATGCTTTTTGGCTTTTTCCCTTCCCTTTATTGTGTTGTATATCTTTTTGTGCACGTTATAGGTTTACAAAGTGAAAAAGCACAAAGTCCACCCCAAAGGGACTTACCATCTCCAACAGAAAACACTGTTCACTTACTGCTCCAAACAGCTCTATTGTAGTCCAGCCTTTACTTCTGTGACAAACATGCGTCACTTTGTAACACACGTTATAATGCCCGCCTAGCTGCTAGCGTGGCACGCCCTCATACTCTGCTTCTGACTGGCTAGTAGTCCTTACCTAGCTACTGCGCATGTGCGACTCCCAACAAAGATGGTACAGAAGTGTGATGTCTCACTCTGTAGCTAAAACAGAGAGCTCAACACACAGGGTGAAAAGAGGAGCTGCAGCAATGTGTAGTACAACAAATATGTGGTGTTTTTTGAAAATTAAACCATGTAAACCTTTTCTGATATAACCTCTAAATACAATTATGAACCTGAAAATGAGCATAATATGAGCACTTTAAATGTAACAACCAAAATATGAATCTTACACTGTAGTTATGCCCTCCACTGACATGGTTTATTCCTTTGTCCTACCCACGGCAGACACCTTCTGCACCACTGCTTTCAAGCACTAATGGACCACGGTGTGAAAGTGGCCTCAGTTCTGGCAAACTCCTTCAGCCGCCGCTGCTCCTACATCGCAGAGTCTGATGCCCATGTCAAAGAGAAGGCCATCCAGTTTGGCTTCGTGCTGGGTAAGTGGTTGGTTAGTTGACGAAAGGTTTCACACAGACACTCTGGCTGTTACTGTATCTCACAGACTATCTCAAACAATCAAATAATGAGTGAATAAGTGGAGGCTGGTCATTCCTTCCACTGATGTTATCATAGGTTCAGCTCATAGGAAAAATACATCAGGGATCAGAGATGGGCCGAATCATTGCCAGCAGTCCATAGTCATTTGGATGATTTTAAAACAAATCTCATCATACCACATTTATCACTACTATGACAGTTTGATTTTTATTAGGAATTTAAAAGCACAACAAATCAAAGAAGTGTCATGACAAAAAAATCCGGGATAGCACTTAAAAGCATTACTAAAAACACGTATGTGTTAAGTGTTCCTCGATGCAATACAAAAATTGATGGAAGCATAGAAATTCCAAACCTACTCATCCCTCTTGCAACTCCATGCCCATGGCTCAAACTCCCTCCCTTCAAAGGGAACTCACAAAAACACTCACCACTAAGCCACTTTAACTTTTGTTTTAAAAATTGCATTTGTTTGACTTTGTTTAAAATGCAAGGACAGGTTGTTACATAAGGAGATCCCAGGAAAATTTAGCTTTTTGCTATTTTACATTTAACACGTGTTATGCTGCATGACATAATGTTTTGCTCTCCCTTTAACCAATACCTGTGGGATAAGATACCATAAGATGTGTTGCTTGTGCATCGGGATTTTCTGCTTGGATTTGTTTTTAATCGAGCATTTGGGTAATGTATTTAATAAAGATAATATATTTAAACCACGAGTTACCACCGGTGATGCTGAATCTATCTCCTCTCATTTGGAGCAAGTTGGATTAATCTGATGGGTTTTTTTTTTATTTATTTTTTTATTCTAGGTGGCTTCTTGTCTGATGCAGGCTGGTATGGAGATGCAGAGAAAGTGTTTCTGTCATGCCTGCAGCTGTGCACACTCCACAGTGAAGTCCTCCACTGCTTCCGGGCTGTGGAATGCTGTGTCAGGTCAGTCTCAAAACCTGCGGACTTTCAGTGTGTGGTTATATTTACCAAGAATTCTGTGACCCAAGACCCCTTTCTGCAGATTAGTTTACTTTCAAAATATCTCCTTCATTTCTGTCCTATCCAGTGGTGCAACCACAGAATGGCTTCCATAGTTTGAAATGTCATTCCCATGTCATTACACAAGGGTTGGTCGATATGTTAACGTTTTCCAACTGGCCGCCGTCAGCCCAACAACTGGCTATTGCCGATATATTCGTGCAGGTGTGTGTGCCAAGTTAGTCGACTGTGTGCTAAGTTTTCCTCTGTTGTCTGCACAGGCTGCTTCATGTCCGCAACGGCAACTGTAAGTACCACCTGGGCGAGGAGACCTTCAAGCTCGCTCAGTCTTACATGGACAAACTAGCCAAACATGGCCACCAGGCCAACAAGGCAGCGCTGTACGGCGAGCTTTGTGCCTTGCTCTTCGCCAAAAGCCACTATGATGAGGTATATGTCACCACCAGTGAATGGGAATATTATATTGCTTATATGTTATAGACAATAAAGACAAGTGCCTTTTAGTTTTATTTATTTGAATTGTTTACAGCATTGCAGAGTTTTTGAGAAATACTCCAGACGGACATGGATTAAAGTTGGAACCCATATATTTTTCCTGCATTTTCCAGGCATACCGGTGGTGTATAGAAGCTATGAAGGAAATTACTCCAGGGCTGCCTGTCAAAGTAGTGGTTGATGTCCTCCGGCAAGCCTCAAAGGTTAACTTTAGTTTGTTTATGTTACAAGATATTATTGTTATTATTGAGGGTACAGTGTCTTTGCAAAATGTATCTACAGAACAGCAATCTGTTGTGCATTGTAAGGAAATCCCTTGATCTGACATCCATATCTGAAATTTGACTTGTCTCTCCGCTGCAGGCCTGCGTTGTGAAGAGAGAGTTTAGAAAAGCAGAGCAGCTGATCAAACATGCAGTCTTTTTAGCAAGGTAACCTGCTGTGTCTTATAAAGACCCCAAAATATTTTTATTCCTTCTGTTATCATGAATTCTAACTCAATATTTTGTGTCTTGCAGAGAACATTTTGGACACAAGCATCCCAAGTACTCCGACACGCTGCTAGATTATGGATTTTACTTATTAAATGTAGACAACATATGCCAATCAGTTGCCATTTACCAGGTAAGTAGAGTGATTGGCAACAGAAGTGTGTAAATGTTTTCTCTGTCCCAGTTTATTATTAAAAAAACTGTGTGGCATAATATCAATATATAAATTAAAGTCCTTTTTTTTTCTCTACAAATTCCAGACAGCGCTGGACATCCGACAGTCTGTGTTCGGGGGAAAGAACATCCACGTTGCCACAGCCCATGAAGACCTGGCCTACTCCTCATATGTGCACCAATATAGCTCCGGGAAATTTGACAACGCTCTGTGAGTACAATGAATCTTACAAACTTGTGACTGTTTCTAAACCAGCCAGTTAATTACATTAGACATGAGCTCCCTTATAGATGTAGCACAAGACTATGACTCATACTGTGCCTGTTCTGTTACTCACTGGACTGGGATATATGTTATGTGGCTGCATGCTTTGGGTGTGTGCCATTTCATATATTAAAAAGCGTTGATCATTTTAGACACAATGATAGATGATGGCAAGGATAAGATTGTATTTTCTAACTGATCCAGTGACACCGTGTCTTGTAACAAAGGCCCTTCTTCAAGTTTGGATAATGCTTTGGCCTCTCTAACCCAGATGTGAGCTTCATAACAACTTTCCTCAGGGGAAGCACTTGGCTTTCTTGGAAGTGTTTATCCTGAATAGAATACGGTTTCCAGCCAAGTCTGAGTTGCATGGCATGTTTGGGTCAGCGGCTGTGTTTGTCCCTCAGGTTCCACGCAGAACGTGCCATAGACATCATAACTCACATTCTGCCTGAGGACCATCTGCTGCTGGCCTCCTCCAAGAGAGTCAAAGGTAAGGCAAGTTTCATGGAGATACTGGGCTTCAGCCCACTGTGTGGAGGGTACGGTGGGGAATATCAAGCATGCACTCTATCTTAAAACAAGCATAATAACAGTGAAGTGTTGGGAAATCCTAGTAAACCTGGTATATTTGACATTTGGTACCAAAGAAATGATATGGCGCTGTCACTGTGGCTCCACTGGTAAATCCTGGGGAGATGTCTAATATGTTTTTGATCATACTTTATTTCCTTCAGCTCTGATTCTGGAAGAAATCGCCATTGACTGCCACAATAAAGAGACAGAAGAGCGCCTTCTTCAAGAGGCTCATGACCTGCACCTCTCCTCACTGCAGCTGGCCAAGAAGGCCTTCGGAGAGTTCAACGTCCAGACAGCCAAACACTATGGCAACTTAGGACGACTCTACCAGTCCATGAGGAAGTTCAAGGTGTGTGTGTGTGTGTGTGTGTGTGTGTGTGTGTGTGTGTGTGTGTGTGTGTGTGTGTGTGTGTGTGTGTGTGTGTGTGTGTGTGTGTGTGTGTGTGTGTGTGTGTGTGTGTGTGTGTGTGTGTGTGTGTGTGTGTGTGTGTGTGTGTGTGTGTGTGTGTGTGTGTGTGTGTGTGTGTGTGTGTGTTTCATTGTGTGTGTGTGTGTTTCATTGTGTGTGTGTTTTTGTTTGTTTCATTGTGTGTGTGTTTTTGTTTGTTTCATTGTGAAAATAGCTCAGAGCTTGTTGCCAGTTGTCTTGGCATATGAAAGACATAAGATACAGAGATGAGCTGGTTTTTGCCAAATATGACCGACACAACACACGTCTTTCTTCTCATGAAAAGCTTTAAGTGCTGTTTTTTTTTTCTGTTCTTTTAGCGAAAATATACCATCCAGTTTGTTTAATCCTGACATAATAACGGCCTAAACGGAAAGTTCCACATAGAGCTGGGCAATATATCGATATTATATCGATATCGTGATATGAGACTAGATATCATCTTAGATTTTGGATATCGTAATATCGTATTATGGCACAAGTGTTGTCTTTTCCTGGTTTTAAAGGCTGCATTACAGTAAAGTGATGTCATTTTCAGATCTTACCAGACTGTTGTAACTGTTCTATTATTTGCCCTTACCCACTCAGTCATTATATCCACATTACTGATGATTATTTATCAAAAATCTCATTGTGTAAATATTTTGTGAAAGCACCAATAGTCAAAACTACAATATCGTTGCAGTATCGATATCGAGGTATTTGGTCAAAAAATATCGTGATATTTGATTTTCTCCATATCGCCCAGCCCTAGTTCCACATCAGCTGCAGCCATTTTGATTGCTTTTTTAAAACGCCTCAACAGCGCTCCTCTTTGCTGTCTTTGTCTCAAACGTGCCCCATAAGACAAACGGTTGTGACTAAGGCCGCTGGAAGTCTGTCCAAAGCGGAGGAGGACCAGATGCATCTGCCAGAGCAAATAAAACATGAGCATGCAGATTTGTCTGGTTCCCAGGCAACAAAGTTACAGTCTTTAGTATGAAATTCCCTTTTTGTGTTTCCCTGGGCAGTGTTTCCCTGTTGAGGGATAGTAACAATAAGAGTACATTTTTTACTAGAAAGAACTTTGTAACTTTGGAAGATATCCACTTGATTTGACACATTTTTGACAAGGGGAATTAGTTTAAAATGGCATCCATTTTGCATGGAACAAGGACTGTGATTTTTATCCCCCATCACTTACATTGAAAGTGCTTTTAGAAAATGATGAACAGTATGAACAGAAGGAATGATTAAAGTAATCAAAATCTGTTTCATTTTCCATATTGGTATTTAAGCTATGACTGTGGAAAAGACTGTGTTCAAAATAATTCATTATTTATTATGGTTTTACGGGTGTCCATGTAACCAGGAGGCAGAGGAGATGCACATCAAAGCCATCCAGATCAAGGAGCAACTTCTGGGCCATGAGGACTACGAGGTGGCTCTGTCTGTGGGTCACCTGGCCTCCCTCTACAACTACGACATGAACCAGTATGAAGACGCAGAGAGGCTCTACCTGCGCTCCATCGCTATCGGTCAGACACAGGGATGGGATGGGTCACTCATGCTGGCTGTTGCTTTTTTTTTTACCTTTGTCTGGTTTTCAACAACAACAAAAAAACTGTTCTTACTTTACTCACTTTATTGTAAATTGAGTACTTTTGTTCATGCCGGGATCCTGTACTGTACATATGATATATTAGTTTTTCCAGTGAGCTGTTGAATAAGCAGGCTGGTAGCATGTTTTGATCCCATCCTGTGAACTGAACCTGCTCCAGAGCAGGTTAGCCATTCACCATAATTACCATGGTTAAAGTAAATGATTGCTTCTAGACACTACAAAGCCTGGTTTAAGATCATGGATCGCTGCATAGTCCTCCAATCTTGCTTTGTAATACAGGGCTTTGGACACTTCTTTTTCTCACGGACTCCAGAAAAATGTGTTTTTTTGCTCTGCTCGCAGGAGTGCTGCTGCAAATGAACCAAATTCTGAGCCAAAGCTGCCAGCTGAGTCAGACTGATTTGATATTCTTCTCTCATATGTTGACACGAGCCCCTAATACTTAATGTTTGTCCAAGGCTTAGTAGCCCATGGTGGGGCATTGAGTTAGCCATTAGGAGCTTAATTAGTTTGTAATGTAGTGCTCCAAGCGATGTCATGCGTTTTTTAGACTACAACATTTTTTGTCACATACTGCAAACATCTCCTCACTATCCACTAGCTGCCTGTCCCCTGAACACACTAAAAAAAACGCGGTCTCTGTAGACAGCCCAGGCTGCACAAACGGCAACAAAAACAAACTGTGCCAACCTGCACCACTAAACATAACAAACAGTCTTCCAGCCAATAACCGACAAGAAGGATTTGGGGGTGGGGGTTGGGGGGTTAGTGCGTGTAAGGGAGGAGGAGGGGATGAGGAGGAGGGAGGGGCGAGCTAGCCTCCGTTTTGTTTGAAAATACTTTGAACATCAATAAGAAGTGACGTCAGCCAACATCGCTTAGAGCACCTTTTAATAAAGAATGATTTAGATCAGAATCAGAAAAGGATTTATTGCAAAGTAAGTAACACAAGGAATTTTCCTTGGTGGATGGTGCATATATAAACATAAACATATTAAAAGAAAAATAAACTGATTGTAAAAGAAACTGTAGGGCAGCATTAAACAATTATTTTCGTTATTGATTATCAGCCTATACATTTCTTGATTAATCCCTTGATCTCCTAAAGCCTGACGTTGTTTTGTCCAACCAACAGTCCTAAACCCAAAGACATCAATTTACTATAATGTAAGACAAGAAAAAGCATAACATTCTCACATTTGACAAGTTTAAATAATGGAATATTGTACATTTTTGCTTAAAAATTTACTAATCGAATATCAGAATAGTTGACAATTTGTTTTTGGTCGATTGACTAATTAATCGACTAATCACTGCAGCTCTGGAATGATTACAAACATGGTTTGTGATGTGTCCTAACAGGTAAGAAGCTGTTTGGAGAGGGTTACAGTGGGCTGGAGTACGACTACCGAGGCCTAATCAAACTCTACAACTCGGTGGGGAACTACGAGAAGGTGTTTGAATACCACAACGTACTGTCTAACTGGAACCGGCTGAGGGACCGGCAGTTTGCTGTGGCAGATGCCCTGGAGGACGTCAACACTACACCGCAGCAGACCCAGGAGGTGGTACAAGCCTTCCTATTGGCTCAGAGCCTGGGCCCCACCCGCCCATGTCTTGGCTGATTTTATGAGGGAAGAGAAAGAAGAAGAAAGACATATGGGCTTTAGCCTGGCGAGGACACATACTAAGCCCAAATGTGATGCTTCAGTTGCACACAGTTAAATAGTAATGCACAGTCAATTCAAGCATCACTGGCGAGTCAGCTGGCTTTATAGTCACTGCAGCTGCCAGTACATACACAGACATACACACACATTTAGTTGTGGAATTAAAAAAAAAAAAAAAAGTAGAGAAGACACCGTTTTCAAACCTCATTGACATTCATTCAAACCATCAAGATGCATCTCCGGACTGGATGCAGCTTCACCCCACAGAGCAGACAGTTGCATTTCTCCAAGAGAAAGAGGACACGACTGAGGAGGAGGGGGAGAAGGGGGGGCAGGGGGGGTTAAAAAAAAAAAAAATCCCTCAATCGTCCTGTAAGGATGACAAATTCTCTCTCCTCTTCTCTTGTCTCGCTCGCCTTTTTCTTTTCAGTTTGGAATTGGAGGAGATTTTTTGCTTTTTGTATTTGAACCAGTGTAGTTCTTAATGCCATGAGACTCATCATAGATCAAAACCAAGTTTTCCAGGGCTATATACAGGACAGTATCTGGACCCCACACACATCTGTGAAAAACTTGTTTTAACCCACATCCATCATCATCACTTGGTGGATCACAGACGAAAAATGTCAGATATTTTTGACACTTGTACAGTAAAATAATACAGCAGATTGTACATTTAAGTTTCAATTGAAGGCTTCTTGGTTCTTTTCTTTGCAAAGAAACGAAAGTAGATCCTAATGGTGTTTTTTCATACACGTGTGCTGGCTTGGCTCAGTTTGACAGCACAGCAAGGATTTGCATCTCCATTATAAACACACCAGCCTACCCGCTTGAAGGTGTATTAAACTGCTTTTCTTGAGTCGATGGCGTTTAAAAGCCGCGTGCTGATCCATGGCTAGTGGTCAAAGGAGTGGCGTTTCCTATAAATTCTTCACAATAAAAGTCCCCCGTTATTAGTAAACACGTGAGTTGAGTCTTGCAACACAAGCTTGTTTGAGGGGGCGGGGGTTGTCACGGCAATGGGTTGGCTGCGGTCGGCGAGGCGTCACTGCAACCTGCTTGATGGTGGGTGAGGAGCACCTTGGCCCGACTCCGGAGTCGGTCCATCTTGGGCACCTCAGCGTGTTTAATCTAGTAATGGAAATGCAAATCAGGAGCGGCTAAAAAGTGCTGATGGAAAAACACCATAAGAGAACAACTGCTTGTTGGAGAGAGATTACAGTACACAGAAACAGTGGAATGTGTTCAACCAGTGGGTCTATTGTTACACACAGAACAGGCTTCACAGGTCTTGTTTTCAGTATATTTTCCTTTTTTTTTTTTTTTTTTTCTTTTTTTTTTCCAAGCTTAGTACTGACGATAATGAAAAATGCCAATAATTTATAATATGCAAAAGTATGTTTATGTAGCCCATTGTGTATGCTTTTCTTACTGAGTGAGCCATGAATTCTGAAGAAACAGCTCAACACTATTACTCTAAAACAAGGGACTTTGATAGGATGGAAAAGAGGAAGATGCTAAATGTACAGAGGCTTATAAGCCTCCCTTTATTTGTTAATCTTAAGGTGTGGCTTCATGTGTGTGTGTGTATGTGTGTGCCAGTATACACAGATAAAACTCTGGGTGCCCAAGTGCTCCACTGATGATTACTAGCCTTACACCAGCTTGCAGTTATCTGTAGACGGACCCATACTTCTAAGTGCTAAATAAACTATTACACCTTTAAGGGCACTACAATGGGGACCAATATTGTCTATGTGTGTATGCATGCATGTGTTGCCAGCCTGTTTACCTGTGCATCTGGCCTTTCCTCTCCACTCCTTCCTGTCAGATATTCCATTCATGCAAGGTTCCAGATATCTTTTTACTGGACCATGTTTTTCCATCAGCTTCCATCATACTAACTATTTATGTCCAAAATCCCATCAGTTGTTTCACCATAGAGCTTTAATCATAATGAACCAATGGGATGAATAACCCTGACCAGATAACATGTCTGTTTAAAATTGTAACGCCGTGATGCTCACTTTGTTATAACTCATGTCATGCTTGAGCTGCTGGTCTACACGCAGCACTTTTAAAGGATCAGATCACTCGAGTTATCGAAACAATGCATCTCTCTTACCTCTAGTGCGGTGGTTCCCAACCGTATTTGACTATAGCCAAACCAGTAGTGGACTACTGGATAATACCAATATTGATATTTGAGAGTTTAAAAAAAAAAAAAACCTGTATATCTGCAGATATCCATTCTGTTTACATGAACACACAACATAAACAAAAATGTATGTAAATACGAAATTGGGACCAATATACAGTATGTACAGTACTTACAGTAGGCACTTTGCAGTGTAAAAATCAACATGTAATGGCACTGCTGTCTACATTTTTCTACTGACATCTCCTGTGATTCGCTCTGTAGAGAACTAACTGATGAGATTTTCTTACTGGTGGAAAATGTGAAAATAGTGTCCAGCTTTAAAATGAGTTCAGGCATTGATAGCCGCAACATTACTGAAAATGTGATGCCTTCGATAAGTTCCCCACTGTGTTTAGTTTTAAGTGAATGAAGAAAACGAGCTTTGCCTTGCTGTTGCTTCAGTGCTGCCGGACGTCTCCCTCTCTAGCAGTGATGTGAGTGGCTCTAGCTGAGGAGGTCCAGCCTTAGCCCCCTTAAAAGGACGCTCAGCTACACTCTCGGTGCTCCGGCCTCAACAAGCGCAACTTCCTTCTCCACACACAAACTCTCTCCCTCTGGGAGACAGATGAAGTCTTTCCAGGACAGAGGTGGACATGAATGTTACCAGCAGTCGGTATTTCCAAGCAGTCAAATGGTCGATACATATCTTCTCATCCTACAAAGTAAATAATTACAAAAATATAATGGAAAACTACCCTCAGATACTCCTACACTGTTAGATATCAACATGGTTAATCCATCCTAGGGTTTATTTAGTTCTCTCCTCCAGCTACACCGTTATTCAAAGGTCACATGTTGACCTGTTGAATTGCATTCTGGTCTATTAGGGCTACTGTTTCGGAGCCACTGGCAAGTGATTCCTGCGTCATCTGCAGTGGATTTTTCTCCGTACACACCGTGAAAGTTCAAGAAAAGGCTTTTTTTTCCCCACTGATTTTAACACAAATCATTGTCTGTCCAAACTCCAGCTGAACTGTCAAATATCCATAATGTCACATTCTGTTTGGCCAACAGGAAAAAGAAATGAATGGACCCAGAAATGTGCTTTTTTAAAAAATGGTGTTGGAGTGTTTAAGGAGTGTTTTTCCTTCTTCAATAACCCTGAGAAACCAGCTTTCTGATGGAATATAAGAGATAAGGTTTGACTTGACAATACCTACTAGTCATTGTGATCTACTGATATCTGAAAGGGAATGCTGGAGGGGGTTGAGGTTCAGAGGGCGTGGGGCTTGCGGGGAAATATGGACAAAGTTAAAGATGTTCAATAAAGCTGTGATCTCTCCAACAGCCCTGTTTCTCTATACACGTTCAGATGATTGACACCAAATGTGATGGGGGGGGGGGGGGATGTTTCACTGTTGTCCTGTTACTGCTTCACTGCAAAAACATTAAATCTTATATAATTGATCACAAAAGCCACATGCATTTTTCTGTTGTGTTAAACATTAAACTAGAATGTATTCACATATGTGGACACATGCTCATGTACAGTTTGGTGCTGTTTTCCAAGGTTTGGGCCTTTTCCTGTTGTCACATTTGACCCCTTTTAAAAATGTCTATCAGAAATATGGGTTTTTTTGTAACCAAATTACCACAAAAAAAGGATGGTTTCCATACAACGCTCTTTGCAAATATAATTGATCACTTTCAGTGAATTTCGGGTGAAAATTGAAATGGTTTCAAATCAGTATCCTGACTAAACTCATCCACTCAACATACGTTCCTCTGATCTTAACTATTAGTCCAAATTTTTTTTTTTTTAACTCAAATATTAGGTATAATTGCATATAAATGAGGTTCATTGACCATGAATTCCAAAAGGTAGTGTAAAACTAGTGGTAGTAAGTTGGTGTTAGTGAAAACTAAAAAAAAAAGTCAGAAAAAGGGACTAAAATGTCAAGTGTTGAAAAGTTTTTGACCACACAAGGGTTAATAGAACTTTTTATGCTAGAGCATGCAATATTTTAGACAATAGTGTTGTACCCTACCAACTTCGTGGCTACAGTTTAGGGAATGCACATTCCTATTTCAACAGCACAATTCCCTAAAGTGTGTCGGGTCTAACTGCGTTGTACTGTATAGTGGTGAACAGAGACCACACTTCCTGGGACTGTGTTTCAGCATTTTATTGCAAGGCACCATTAATGACATCTGGATAACCTCCCAGCCATTGTTTGAAACAAAGCATTCACACGGCCTCTCCTACATAAATGCTCTCTTACTTCCCAGGGAAAAGTCTAGAATGAAAAAAATAGCATTAATTCACGTCAACATTACAAAAAGATAAATAAAAGTCTACATTCAAAATACATTCTTTCTGTGTCCCTGGGTAGCTCACCTTGTAGAGCACGCGCCCATATACACAGGCCCAGTCCTCAACACAGCAGCGGCTACATGTCATTCCCCCTCTCTCTCCCCTTTCATGTCTAAGCTGTCCTGTCACAAATAAAGGCCTAAAACGGCAAAAAAATAAATACTTTCTTTCTATATAAATATTACAAAGAAATAATCATGCAAAAACTACATACCTGCAATTGTAGAGAAACTTAGCATTTTACAGGGTCTCTCTTGCACAAATAGTCTCTGTGCCTGTTTAACACCATTAACAGTCACACTAGCCAACATGGTCACGACAGCACACTCTAGTGTTGCAAGCTACATGGCAGCACTGCTACACCTGCAAAGGTCCATATATATAAAATAAATATATATAAAATAAATATATAAAATAAATATATATATTTTAATATAGCACCTTTCAAGTTTCAAAGTGCTTTAGAATAAAGCAATAATGTAAATAAAATCCAAAACAACAAGATATAAAACAAGATCAAACAATTACAACAATAAAATCTGTTAAAAAAATAAAAGATACATTCATAAAATAAAAGTGAGTTTTAAGGAAAGATTTTTTTAAAAGAGCTTAGGGGCCCGAACATCAAACCTTTAGTAATAAATTTGGATTTAGGAATCATTAGTAGGGCTTATAGGGAGTTAGCAGAGCACAGACAGGAGCCTGGCAATGTACGGCTTTAAAAACAAGCAGTTATATCTTAAAATCAATTCTAAACCTAAAGGTAACTAGTGAAGGGCAGCAAGAATTGGTGTGATGTGGTCGCTTCTCTCAGAACGGGTTAAAAGCAGTAGTGAAAGCAAGTGTTTTTTGGTAGAAGTCTTTGGATGTTTCGCCTGCTGACACCAGATAAAGTGTGCGGCAATAGTCAAGTCTGGAGGAGATGACATGATGGATGACCTTTTCTAGATCTGCACATGAAAGGAATAAGTTCAGAAATAATTATAATGACCCCTTTAGCCACACACATCCTCGTTATGTTCAGCAGAAAGTGTGCAGGCATAAAATATAGGCTACATTAAGGAAGGATTTAAAAAAAAAAAAAAGTCCCTTACAGATACAGGCTTTTTAGTCAAGCTTCCTGTTCAATAGTGCTTTGATCTATGTGTACAATAAGTCTCTCCCTTGGGTGGTTGGTGTGATTTCATAAAGTAAATTACAGCAATCACAAATACTCTTACCACCAACAAAAAAACGGTTTAATTTTCATATTTCTAACTGGCCTGCTGACATTCTTTAAACAAACAGTCTCAGAAAAGTAAAACGTCTTTGCTCAGATTTAAGAGTAAGTGGGTCCTGCCACTGTGTTCCCTATGAATAACAAAAATAACATTCATTTTCCCTTCAACAGTTTAATTGACCTATGAGGCTTCTTTTCCACATGTATCTGAATGCCTACTGTCAACACAGTCTTACAGTAACAGGGGTAAGATGAGACCCAGCAGCCATCAATCATGTTCACTAGTTTAAAAAGAGAAATCCAGATCCCCAATTTTTAAACTGAAGTCAGAACAGAAAGTAAGTGAGAGGTCAAATAGGATTGCTGTCAGATGATTTCACTGCCATCTTATACCTCTAAATACACCAATTTAGAATGTGCCGACATGTGGCCCATTTGTCCACATTCTCCCACAGCAATGGCTGAATTTGTTTTTCTTTGGAGAAAACCAAAAGTGACCTCAGGCCAATAATGTCAGCGTTAGGACAGTTTTAATGACTGCCCAGTGGCTTTCAGTTCTTTTTTCTCTTCCGGCTCATCATTGGTGAGGTATTCGATGTGTGTCCATATACACCATATCTGCAGAGAAACAAATGGGATGATTGGCTGTGAGACGGCTTTACATGAACAAATATAACATAAATACTGTATGAGCAGAAATTATTTCTGTCAACATGATGTTTAGGATTATCAGAGGTTATTTCTACCTCCACTGATAGAGCCAGCAGGCGGCCTGCAGCCAGCAGCAGGGTCCCCACAGCCTGGATCCAGGGAGGCAGATACAGCCAGTGGGATAGTAAGCCCCACTGATACCCATACAGCCACAGGGGGAGGCAGTGCAGCCCACTCACCACCCATGTGCCAAGAGGTGTCCGAAACCCTAACAGTACCAGATGCACAGTTTGAGTTCAGATCAACTCATGGAATTATTGATTTATCTTGAGCTGCACAACATCGTCAACTTATTTACAGTTACAGACCGTACCGTTTGCCATGATGGCTTGTATGAATCCAGGGCTGGTGACGAAACTGTTCTTCCAGTGGTCACCTCTGGCATTGTGGTTACACACAAACACGCACCACTCCAAGGCAGACACCAGCCAACCCCACTATAATACAATACATATTTGACATCAGACATCAAGAAACATTTAACACCATTTTAAATATGGTACAGTACAAGACACCTGCGTGTTTGCACAAAGTGTTTCATCAGACGTACAAATAAGATTCATTCAGAGTCACAAGTAAATACAGCTAGCCTGACGTCGTCATACTCAGATTCTCGTCAGGATATGAGTCTGATGCTGCTCCATTGGGCGGTGATTATGGGGCGTGTTCCAACCAAACCAGGAAAGACAATGCCTCTGCATTCGATTGGATAGACCTAGGCTACAACCAATCAGAGCAACGGAGTATGTGACGTATGTTGACCACAGGCTTTTCATTGGCTCCCATCTTCTTAGCGACCATCGGGGCCAGCTGATAAATTAAACTTTTGCCGAATGCCGTAGGAAGGACCGCAAAAACATCTTTCCGATCAACAAATGCCTTGATCGCGGTTCTCTGTTCCTCTTTTAAAATGAATGTGGTGTCGATATCTTCTATAACAGACGCGATGGCGGAATCTACGCATCTCAATACTCCAGCGGCAGCCATCTTTGTCGTAATCTAATTCAACCCAAGCGCTCTTTGGTGACGTGGTTGATTACGTTACGGTTGATCATCTGTCAATCATCGTATAAAGCCCGCCCTGACAATTTGATTGGTCCAAACAGCTCTGGTTCGAGCATAGTTGCTCCACAACGGATCAAGTCCAGACCGACCTTCCCGACCTCAAATGTTGTGGGCGGGACTAAGTTTGGCTGGTATCCAGGCTAAAATACAGTGTAAGTATTAAATAAATCTGTAGAGACAAGGTTTAGTGGTACAGTGGGTGTTCTGCTTGATGTCACAAAAAAACATAAATCTGGATCGACAACAATTCACTTCCGAGATAATCGCCGGACGTTGTGGCGATGTGTGTTGCCGCTGTCTAACTCTGTTCTCTTCGGGAAACAACAAACTTTGACCTAGCAAACTACACGCTGAAAATGGCGTTTTGAAGAAAATTTGAACCGTGCAACAAGGCAGGCCTCTATTCAGGAATGATAGTAAAGATTTACAAATAATATGGTTACGGCATTTACTATCTAACTGGGACGTTTTGGGACCGCTTGGCGGGGGTTGCTATGGAAAAAAATACACACGGCGATACACTAATAAGAGCAAATTACGTTTAACCATGTATCCAGCTAATTGACATGTATATAGCTCCTGTTCCTGTATTGTATGAACAGTTAACTTCATTTAATATTGTATGTGGCGTTTTCTTTTGGTCTTTGCGACTGGAGCTTAGCGCCGCCCAAGACGATTGTGATTGGTTTAAAAAAAAAAAAATGCAATCTTGGAATGTATCTGTGGAGGAGCCAGACCTTACTTCACAGCGCTGTGGAGATAGGTCTGGCAATGCGAGACTACAAAAACCAAGATGCAGAACACTACAGGCTGCTGCTGGTGTAAAAAGGATTAATATGGATGACTTTCTTGGCAAATACTAGACTATTTTGTACCAGCTGATCATCCCTTATGTTTTCAAAAACACTGCATGCAATAATTGTGTGTGTAAATCAAAAAGAGAGGATCATTTGAAAATATTCCTTATATGATAATTATATAGTAACATTGTGAGCACTTAGTGTGTATACTGTTTGTGTTGAATGTTCTGCAGCCATCAGACCTTAAACAGCAGGCTCCACAGCATGCCTCTGCCCAGGTTGTCCACCACTACATCCAGCCAGGCTCCAAACCTGGAGGTCTGACCCAGCCTCCTCGCCAGCCAGCCGTCCACTCCTGCACAGAAAACATCATCACATACTGCAGACAGACCCCTCATGTCATGTGCACTCAGTAACTATTCCTCCTGGCAAGGCATCTTTGGGTTTTGAAACAGGACACAGCAATACCTAAGATTCTGTTCTGCACTCATGCAGTATCATTATCAGCATTTTATCAATAATACCTTTCAGTTTGTCTATCTTTTATATGATATGATAGGATGCAGCTTGATTAATTAAATGTCATGGGCGTCGGACTGAGTGGAAAAAGGGGACGGAGTATACAGGGCCCGCATGTAAGGAGGGCCCAGAAAGACACTAGAATTAAAGCTTTAGTGTGTAACTTTTTGATATTATTGAATGTCCGTTACATTCAAGCCATTGACAAATGAGTTGCTATAAAGCACGGTCACGGAAGGCTTGTATCATGTGCAGAAACTACACACTATAGCTTTAATGAATTCTGTGCACCGACGCTGCATACAATAGCCTATATAGACCATTTTCACTTGTCATAGCAGACAAAGCACAGGTGAAATTAATAACATTTGGTATGCCATTGCCACTGAGTAAGCATGCACAATATCAGAGCCCTAAATGGGAACCTAAATGGAATGCAGCCACAATTGATGTCATTTTAGTTACACCTACAGTATAAAAATAGACCTCAATACTACAACGGTGGTCTACTGCTGTGTCTGAAGTAGGGCTGGGCAATATATTGATATTATATTCACATCGATATATGAGAGTAGATATCGTCTTAAATTTTGGATATCGTTATATCTTGATATGACATAAATGTTGTCTTTTCATGGTTTTACAGGCTGCATTATAGTCAAGTGATGTGATTTTCTAAACTAACCAGACTGTTTTAGCGGCTCTGTTATTTGCCTTTACCCACTTAGTCATTGTATCCCTATTACTGGTGATTATTTATCAAAACTCTGGTTGTGTTAATATTTTGTGAAAGCACCAAAAGTCAACACAACAATATCGTCGCAATATCGACATTGATGCTTTTGGTAAAAAATATATATTATAATAATATTTGATGTCGGGTGATCCACAAACATTCCCCTACCTTTTGGTAGGGGAATGTTACCTTTCAAGCGTGTGTGAGGTTTAGGGCTGCAACTAACGATTATTTTCACAGTCGATTAATCCGTAGATTATTTTCTCGATTAATCGATTAGTTGTTTGATGTATAAAAATGTCAAAACATGGTGAAAAACTGTCACTGAGGAGAGAAGAAACCAAAAAATATTCACATTCAAGAAGCTGGAATCAGAGAAATCTTTTTTTTTTTTTAAATGACTCAAACTGATTAATCGATTATCAAAATAGTTGCCGATTAATTTAATAGTTGACAACTAATTGATTAATCGATTTATTGTTGCACCTCTAGTGAGGTTGTGTGAATACATGAACGCGTGGATGCATGCGCTTACGTAGTACTACAGCTATTACGCACTTTTATTATTAAACTATAAACTATTAATTGTTAATAATCCGGTCTTTAGTTATTGCAAACATCATCTACCAGCAGCAAAATAGGCAGTTTTTCATTCTATTTTGGTCATGACATGAGTGTGTGCCGAGTGAGCCAGCACGCACACTACCCAGAGCCTGAAACTGAAGCAGCTGAATGGAATTCAGCCATCTTGATTTTATTATTTACACCTGTGATCAAAAGTCTGCTGTGAAAAAGGCCTGTAGACCTTTTTCAAATCGTCGTATTGCAGGTAAAGCAGGTGATGTCACCAATGCACACTTAGATGACAGGCAGACATTATTATTATTATTAGTTACACCTGTAGTTCTCTTTCTGTGAAAAATGTTGTTTGTAATGTAGACATGTTCAATATATTGACTGTTGATTTGTGTCTATCCTACTGTCTACTTTATTCCCTTATAATGGCCATATTCAATGCTGTCTGTTTTTAAACTTTACCCTTGCACTGCTATAGTTTTTATATTATTATGTCTACATTATTCTCTTATATTGTCCATATTTAATGCTGGTCTCTAGACTTTATCCTTGCACTATTGGACTTTTTGTTGCACTACCACCATGACACACACTCTCATAGAGCACCTTACCATACATATTGAAACACAGGGTCAGTCCCTGCCCTGTCACTGCAAGCGTCTCATGCTTATACGTACATCCATGTGGATTTTTTATTTCATATTTTTTCTTTTATTGTCAATATTATTCATGTGGATTTGTTATTTTATCATCCTGTTTATGATATATGTGTATGTTGTGTGTGATGTCTTTAAGCAACTGGGACCTTGAATTTCCCCTTGGGGGATCAATACAGTAAGTAAGTAAGTAAGTAAGTAAGTAAGTATCTATCTATCTATCTATCTATCTATCTATCTATCTATCTATCTATCTATCTATCTATCTATCTATCTATCTATCTACTGGTTGCCTACTGGAATGTATCAATGTAAAATATGATCCAACAGCAGCACCATTTCAAGACTACAAAGTAGGCCTATGTCAAAGCCTCTCACCACAGGTCAACAAGGTAAACAGATACATTACCATCTAGTGCTATGGAGATTGAGTAAAGAGAGACAAAGATCGCAGGTGTCTTATAGGCAGCCCATGCAGCAAACACAAGGCCAATCCTAATGTATCCTGGAAGAGAGAAATACATACAGAACAGCCAAGTGAATTCAGTGACAGCAATAGGGCCTATCTTGTTATAACGTTACCTTCCTTAGCCATGTTAGTCAGTTCGAATTAATTAGGGTGTTTTTCTCATTACTTCTTCGTTACTACGTCAAAATCATATAGTGACATTCGTTAACTATCTAAAAGCCAAAATGCTATTAGCAATATGGCTGATGTGTGTTGTTTAGTAAATAGCCAGGCCAAGTTACGTGGGTTCGCAGCTGTCATGCCATGGTGAACTGACGCCCTCGCACATAACACAAATACAAAATACAAAAAAAAAATCCTTAAAATTGTAATGTTTCTTACCGATAATATTCGGCCACCACAGCAGAACTTGGAGTCCCATCTCCCATCGATATGAGTGGTACAGTGGCGCCTAATCCCGGGAAAAAAGAGGATGCAACCCGCTTTATATGCCGACCTATCCAGCTATCACAACACGCGCAGTTGTCGTACAGCCATGGATATATTCATGCTTTTATCCCTGTATAGTCTGGGTCTCTCTACATCCATGTGTATAGTGTCCACGCATGGATGTATTAAAAGAACGAGCCTGGTTCTTCTTCTTCTTTAGGTTATTGGCGGGCTACAAACCAACGTTAAGGTGCATGCCGTCACATACTGTACCGGAGTGTGTAATATGACTTTAAATAACCATCAACCCCCCAAAAATATAATAATAATAATAATAATCATTTAAATAATTAAACAAAACCCTTTTAACTTGTATTTGTTTATCCCCTGTCTCTAACAGTCCTTTAATGTTCCACTCCCTTCCCAAATCTACCACCCTGTCCTTCAATCTCTTTCTTTCAACAATAAACTTCCAACAAACTATATATTAACATTTAGTGATTTCATTTTTGGCCGTTAATGTCATCGTATTTTGGTGGAAGAAAATAGAAGGGTCTGTCTAATGAACAAAAAAATAGAGGGGTCTGTCTAATGAACAAAAATAAATATTTTGTGATTATTAGGCTATAGCTCCAAGAGAACAAATAATTTGTGCCATTATAAAAATGTCATATAGTGCATTTATATTGCAGACAATAATTGTATTAATTTTTTAATTGTTATTAATAAAATATCCATTAATGTCATAAATTGTACATAATATATAACCATATAACTACATTAATTTCCCATAATCGCGTCACTTCCTGTCAACCGGGTTACACTGTCTATGGTTATATCCATGGTAGCCACAAGGTGGTGCTACTCGCACTTCTTTACAACTTACAATCCCTAGACAGGCACACGTATTGACAGCTTGGTATGACTGCGCATAATTAGTCAAAATTGTATTTTTGTAATTTGCAAGAATGAAGGGAAACACTTAATGAAGTTATTGAGGTAAAAATAAAACGTTTATGTCTGCCATGGTGGTTGTGTTTACAAGCGTTCGAAGGAGCTGATCAACTGACCTGTAGAGTCAGATCATGTGACAGAATGGAGGCGTCGCTGAAAACATTCACCCGTTCACCACATACACACACCACCAGGAACCCATTTCACAATAAACGGACAAGGCGACAAACAATTTTGATCAACTCAGTGCACAACGTTTATTTTTCCTCATCGCAATGAAATGAGGGGAGCATGGGGGCCAAAGAGTCGAGGATAGGATTCCTGTCGTATGACGAGGCCGTCAAGAGAGGTAAGCAGAAAAGCAACGGGCTAAATCCACATCAGTTGCGCTAGCTTAGCTAACTGTCAGGTTTTAGGCTAGCCCTTAACATAGGAGGGCGTCCTGGCCACCCATTAATATCTAGCGATTTAAGTGGCTTTGGTTATTTCATAAGGTAAACACCTGTCAAAAATAACATACATCCTCTATGGAACCGCTAAGATCCATTAGACAATTCGGCATAAAACAATGTCGGAAAGCCTCACGGAATTTAATTACGTGTTAAGTTTAATAATAGCTATTTTCTGCAGTCGTCTTTCTCCAAAATACACTATGTTTGGATGCAATAGGAAGCTTTTCCTAGTAATTAAGACGTCGTTGTATGAATTCTGTCCATCCCGAATTGGGCTATTCTTCCTAGCAGTATAGAAATATAGCTGACTGGTATTTTATGAGGCGTGTGCCTTCGCTTATAAGCAAGGTCATGTAAAAGTGACAGATGTTTGGACTGTGCTTGGCGTGACGTTCTGTCCATAGCTACGAAAGCGTTGGTTGTGGGGCTAGTGTTGGCTAATGAGGAGGGATGGGCTGGCTTGACAGTATGTGGCAAAACCGTTGTGCAGACAGACTTGACTATGTGCTAACTTTGTGGCTGACACACAGTGTAACGCTTAGCCTAGCTCTTATCACCTTAGCTAGCTAACGATAAGTAAGCCTGCTGCTACTAGCTTCGCGTTACTTGTCTAACGTTACTAGCTAGACAGTTGATGTCAGTTAGCTAGCTAGGTGGCTACAGCTAAGTTCCCAGAGGAAAATGCCTCCAGACTGTTTGTTTTAGCCTTCGCCTGGCGGATTTCGAGAATAGCCATATTATATGTTATCGTCAGTGTTTGTGCTAGGGCAGTGGTTGCCAAAGTGGGGTCCGGGGACCACCAGGGGTCCTTGAGGGTGTTCCAGGGGACACCAGCACTAGGGCTAGGTATCGTTCAAAATGTTTTTGGTACTGATACCGCGAATTTGATACCGATTACTGAACGATACTTTTTTCAATACCAAATTTATAAAAATCCATTTTAACAAATAAAAAAGACAACATTGCACATTACGGTACACATATTTTTTTCAGCTCCTTTACACCTATGTGATGCAAAAGTCAAGCCTTTAAAAAAAAAACACACACACAAGTCACATCTCTGTGCATAAAGTATTGTGTTTCCCTGTATGTCTCTACAATGTGTAATGTTTGAGAGCCATCACAAGCATTATTAGATCTTGGCACAAGCATGCTGCATGCTTATTGGCTCATTGATGCTGATGACATTTATTCCTTAGGTATTGAATGACAAGACATTTTTCGATACTCGATACTATGGAGGCAATTTGGTCTGTGCCTAAAAGTATCGAAGTTCGGTACTTAGCTCTACCCCAGCACCATGGGGAATAATTTATTTTCACAATAATTCCATCAATAAGTAAAACAATGACAGAATGTAGTCATACATTATTGTCTAAATTATTCCCCATGGTGATTTGGTCATGGGTTTCATACACTTTCTGTAATAAAACATCTGAAAGCAAAAGTCCTATCAGATGGGGAACCTTTGGTAGCCTGACAAGCCAGACCCACATCAAGATGTTGGGTCTGGGAACTCACCATTGATGGAGCTCAATCCGGGGGGCGGGATAAACGGTTGTCTTTCAGATTCCCTCTGCATGCAATAGGATAGCGCTACAACCAGGCTGAGCAACGACGAAGGTAGCGTTTTTCCCGCTCGCAAGCCAACGGAGAGTGCCTAGATCCCCCTGGCTGCAAAATAAATTTGCTGCCGCTAGGGTGTGTTTAGATTTCTAGGCTAGACCTTTGGATGAAATCTTATCAAATTGGGGTCCGTGGTCTGGTCAGGTTGCTTCTTCTAAACTGTACACACACAGGGCCAGATTGGGATAATAATTCAGGCTGGGAATTTAACAACAGTCCAGGCCCACACATTCACAACAGCGTACTGTAACCTTTTCCTGTTTACTCTTATTAAGGCCATTCTAATGCTCAATTATGCCTCATAAATTGTTGCAGGCATTCTTGGGTTGATGCCTTTTGTTAAAGAGATTTGGTGCAAAATATAACAATTTTGGACCACTTAATAAAAACGGTCAAAAATCCCTCCAAAATACCACATCAAGACACCAAGACCTTAAGGAACACCACAGAAAAAAAACATGTTGTGATTTGGTATAAAAAAAAAACTGTTAATAGATTTGACAGATTTCTGTAAGAATTTTTTGGTGATTCGATGGCAAGCAGTTCTGTTCTGAAAATAGCTCAGAACCCCCTTATTGTCAATATACCTAGGAAAGCCATACATCCTCTGAATGCCCTAGGTCTATAGTTTGTGGTTGTAAAGTTTTATTAAACTGCAATTATCCTGGAGGTCACAACAGGTAATTTTATACAGGGAGGTCAAGTTTTAAAGTAACGGATTCACTACAATGAAGTGGCTACTGTGGGACTAACATCATCACACAGGAATGAAAGTGGGCTCATTGAATCCACACAAGTCTCAGCTTTTCAGTCATACCCAATTTATGCAACCCGAAGGCTGTTTAGGGACCCCGGAATACAAACATATTCAAGCTTTAGCCTTTGTCTGGTGCATTTCAAGAATAACCATGTGATATGGCCAACATCAATCGTCAGTGTTTGAGCTAAGAGACTGTCAGGATGCATATGCTGAACTGTATACACACAAGGTGGATGTCGTTTTTTTTTTTAATTTAGCCTGTTGACATTGTTTCAGATCTGTACTGCAAAGTCAGTTAATGTATTTCACTGCCCATGGAATCATAGGTGCCTTTTCCAAAAGCATTTCGCTGTCAAATCAGGTGATATGCAGGAGTAAATTTAGATAAAACAAGCAAAGCACAAAGCTGGGTACAGCTGTGTTGTAAATTGATGCATAGTCTGAGTGGTGGTGCACTTATGTAAGATGTGGCTGAGCTTTTATCAGGAAGTATATAGGAGATCTTATGCTTGATGGCCTTCTTGTTGCACTTTACTCCCTGGGTAGTCTCGCTTTGCCAGACCCTCTTCCAAAGGGCGCTGGAGGAGAGTCTGGCTACTCCACATAGTATTTGGGGATGGGAGGAAAACGTGCTCTGGTTTATTGGCATTTCTTTAAACCAATCACAATCGTCTTGGGCAAAATGGGCTCGTAAGGAACTTGTTTTGGTTGAACATGTGTACGTTTTAAAGTTGTTTTAGTCTTGCAACAGAAAACTCAGATTGGACAGATTATCTAGCTAGCTGTCTGGATTTAAATGAATGAAATCCGGCGGATTTTCCGGCGGCAACGCAGCACTCCCGGAAGTGGAACATCAAGTACTCCCTGGGTTACCAATAGCTGAACTTTGTCTTGATTCCACTCCATTATAGGCTGTTCAGTACACCATCCAGTACACTGTCACATCTAAACCAGGGTTCTACAGGGAAGATAGACAGACCTGTCCTTTGCATTCATATTTATCTAAATAATGAAAGTCTGTAACTTATTTTCAGCCAGGATTCTTCACTATTATTTTCATACAGAAAAGCCCACGTTTGAACAAACTTTGACCTATTGATGCTTCTATTGCCTAAATGGCATCTTTTCAATATCAACTATTTGTGTGGTGGTTTGGACATTCCTCAAGATGATTGTCATTCCCACTCCGATGATCACATGTGAACACACACGCACAGGCGGTGGAATTATCCAGCCTTATCTGACCAGTCACATGGCAGCCTTCCTAATTCCCAAAGCAGGCTCGACTGCCGCTATTATGTGGTCAGTTTTCATGGACGTTCACTCTAGTAGGACACCAGCAAAGGTCAGGGAACATCCTGTCGGAAAAAAGTTAGGCTTTGATGTGTTCCTGTAGTAAACCTAGGGTCATTCAGTCTTCTTTCAAGACTAATTTTGCAGGGCTGAATATGCACTCTCTGTTCAAATACAGTATTGGCATCTGCTTGTCCTGTTGAGCATTTTCTTGAATACAACAAACTTGGATCTGTGTCGCAAAAGCTCGTGCATCGAAGAAGCATGAATGTGTCATACAACGAATTTCAGCACCTACAGGTCTCTCCCACAATAAAGAAGAGTAAAATTGTTAATTACAGCGGAGATTTGACAGACTTATGTTGCGACAAGCCAAAACAGGAGGTGGATACAACACTACTATCCCAGAGTGGGGATTGAGCTTCTAGGTTTTCAGAGGGAAAAGTCTGCTTCCTTTTTAAATGGTAAATAACAGGATGACTGAACATTTACTTGTATGGGAAAGAAACTGCCCCAGTTGATCATTGATTGGTATGCAAAATTAGCATGTTTGATAGCAATCAAAGGCAATAGACCTCGCTTAAAGAGAAAAGTCATCCGATCACACTGAATCACAATTTTTTTAGCTTAGAATTGATATCACGATTCTATGCCACAAGTTTTTCTCTCACGAAGTGTAATGTTTATTGCACACATGAACCATGACAAAACAAAACAAATTGGCAGTACCAAACATAGACTTTTTTTTTTGGCACCTATAGCACATTGTGCATCACCACAAGCCTGTAAACATAGAGGCTTCAATGAATAAAGAAAATAAAGTACATACTGGTACAGTAGGCTACCAAACATAGTGACATATAACACATTAAACTAAATATGGCCCTGATACAGGCTCTATCTGAACTCCTTGAACATGTCTTTACATAATTAAAATTAGTACATAATTGGGGTAAGTCTCTAGAGAAATGGAGTTTGTCAATTGCCAATTTAAGTACACTATCAAAAACAGAATGATTTCTTAGCACACTCTTTAACTGCTTGCCTTGTATAGAATTAACATTCAAGTAGGTTACCAAAAATAGAAGTTTAACGCACTGCGCTGAACATGGCCCTGAACATGGCTGTAAATAGGCTAATTGAAACATCTTTTGGACCTCTTGCCTTGTACGGTTTCATCATATTGCACTTTGTGGTGACGTTTGAGGGGCTGGTACAGATTTGTGGTGTTACCTTGCGGTGCTGCAACAAGGGCAAAGCATGCCTTGCAAACCACATCAGACTGATCCTCGTTGTCTTGCTTGAATCCAAAATACTTCCACGCCACCGAATGCAAGCCTTTTTTCGGAACGAGTTTGGTTTGAGACTGAGTGGTTGGCTGAATCTCGTCACTAGTACTTGTACCTGGGTTTTCATCAATATCCGTTTGGTTTATTTCCGAACTACCGCGCTCACTCGACGAGTGAAACACGTGACTAAAAGACGCTTTGTCATTGGCTGAGGGTGAAGCCCTGAACTTGAGCCGTCCTGCCAAAATAAAGGCTGAAAATGGCCAATTTTAATTTTTTTTATTTATTCTTTTTAAATCAAAGTCATTTAAAAATTAAATCGTGAATCGAGATCGTGATTTTATAACGATTTATCGTGCAGGCCTACATTGTTACCCGTCTTCCATGTGAATATGTTCATAGAAACCCTTTTGTGAAGCTGGGTAACTCAAACATAGCCCGACTACTGTATTTTGACCTTTTTGTTGCGAGACAGGCCCCAGCTGAAACGTGTATATGTGTTTGTAAAGGCAGGGTTGTATAGGCAGGTATGTAATGCTTTTGAAACAGTCTGTATATCCAATGTATTTATAATGTTCTTATTAATCAGGTTCTACTTTGTATATTTTGCTAGAGAGTCCCTGGAAACCTTCACCGGTTGACCACCCAGTGTTTCCGCTAGGTTGACTGCTTTGGCCTTTAATGTTCCAAATTTAACACTTTAAAGTTTCTTTAAATATTTGTCAGTTACTTTTCCAAATATTTAACAAATGCCAGAAGTTGAGTTTTTATTAAAACAAAATTATGACTGGTGTGTTAACTGCATGCCAAATTAATCAGAGAGTGTACGTTGCCTCCCAAGTTACTGTATAACTGGTTGCTGACAAGCAATGTAGCATTTAAAAGGCTATTTATTTAAATGGAGTCCGGTGCAGTGCTCACTCCACATAAAACGCATCATGGGCTTCATTACATCACTTCCAGCAAACTTCACAGAGAACAACGAGGGCAAACGGCATCACCAATCTGTTGAAACTGAAAGTTAGCTGGTCTTTCTCAGTTAAAAACATAGGGGAAACCCTGGAATGGATATTTGGCGTTATTTTTGGCATTAAAAAAAAGATTGGTCTTTCCTGACATTTAAAGGGGAAAGTTAATACTCCCATCACATAGTTTAGTAATGCAACAACCATTGCCATCACTCTAATTACTCTGACACACAGCCTAACAGTCACCTGAGAACTGCATAGCCTTACATTTATGGTCGACGTCAGCAGACCTTATCAGACTAGGTGATAGACCGCTGCTTTGCATTCTTACCTTGTGCTCCCTGGTTTGTGGATGTAGATTTGCCTAATGTTGCCACAAAGGATTCCAGTTGGGTGTTTGCCATGGAAACATGGGCAGGCAGTTTTTTTAATTTGTTACAATTTGCATCATTTGGGCGATATGTTAAAATCTTCAGAATGGCCACCGTCGGCCCAACCAATTGAAAATAAATATAGTGGCTCTGCACACTGTTTTTCCCCGCTGTCTCTCTCTGCCATTGCTGGCCTTTTTGTGCTACTGGGTTAGCTTGCTGAACGAGAGTCTGTCCCTGAGTAGTCTCGCATAGCCAGACCTATCTCCACACTTTGTTTTAGCACTTTAACCAACAATTTCCTTCAACAGGAATACGCTGGTTTTCCAAAGCAATACATTCAGTGCTATATTATCTACCATTACCTGTGTGAACTCGCTATATTCTGTTTTCTTCTCAGGTGCCTTATCATATTGGTCGTGTTGTAAGTAGCTGTCATATCGGCTTACAGAGGTTGTACGTAGCTATTTCCACACTCGTTGCTCCCATAATAGCACCAATGGTAGCTTTGACTTATCATAGTAGGAAAAGGCAACGCAGCTTTATTTATAAAGCAGATTTCAGCAACAAGGCAATTCAAAGTGCTTTACATAAATTATTAAAGAGCAGTTTAAAAACATTCATTAAAGAGAATATAAAAACACCTAAAATAGAATAAGACAGGTATAAAATACAAGAATAAAAGTTATAATGCAGTAGGGCTGATAGATTTTGGGGGGAAATGTAATTGCGATTTTTCAGCCAGATATTACAATTCGATTTGCCTTTTTTTTAATGTTTAGCTAAAGTTCAATATTCACTGTGTAACAGATAAAACAGGTCATGGGACATTACAATATGAGACACCATCAAAACTGCTCTATATTGTTATGCAAGGAAGAGAACATAAACTTAGCACAAAAAGTAAGGAAATTTGTGTTTGGTAGATTATTTCTCTGTGGTAACAATGCTTTTTGGCAATAAATCTTATACTGTTGGAAAGCCTGTTTAGTTCCCTTTCAATTGGTGCCCCATTTGTAAGGAACATGCATTTGTGGAATAAGCAGCAGCGCTGAGTATGTGGGTTGCACCCATGAAAAATTTGCCAAATCTTCTCTGCCAATGCCAAACAGCTTATTCTGCCATTGACTCGTTTGGTGGATTGGATGATTGAAGTTTGAAGAAACAAGACATATTGGCAATTTAACAATTTATTCATTTTACAAACAGGAGCCTCAGTAGCGTGTGGAAGAACCATACACAGCCACAACAGCCTGGCACCTCCTCCTCATGCTGGTCACCAGCCTGGTAACACACTGCAGTGGGATGGCATCCCATTCTTCAACCAGAAGTCCTGACCTCAACCCTATTGAACACTTGTGGGATCAGCTTGGGCGTGCTGTTCGTGCCAGAGTGACCGACACAACCACGTTCGTTGACTTGCGACAAATGCTGAAATAATCTACCAAACACAAATTTCCTTACTTTTTGTGCTAAGTTACATATGACTTGCCAGCAATAAGTGTTTTTGTTTTAATAAGCATGGAACATTGAACAGTCAAACATGACATTTATCACAAAAGCTGAAGTTATAATAGTAAAAACAATTCCATTAAAAAAATATCAGTACTTTGCTGTAAACTGAAATTTCTGATCTGCCTCCGTTCAATAGCAGCATCTACACATAGCACCTTTTACCATGTTAAATAAAGTAATTAAAAATAAATGAAAAATCCACTGAAATAGGACATTTCTGGAAACAATCTGTGATATGTAACATTATTCCAGCATTTATCTCATGAAAAAACAGTAAATATAATAATAAAAACTGTTAATCCAAATGTTAAACCAAACATTTAAATATTGCACTTTTGATTAATTGCGGTCTTCACGATTAGCTAATTGCATTCTTTCAAATCTCGATTTTGATTTGAAAACAATTTATCGTTCAGCCCTACAGTACAAAAAAAAAAAAAAAAAAATAGAAAAAAAAAAGGCAGTATCAAAAAGAAAGGTCTTCAGCCTTGATTTAAAGGAACTGAGACTTGTGGCGGACCTGCAGTTTTCTGGAAGTTTGTTCCAGATATGTGGTGCATTAAACCTGAATGCTGCTTCCCCATGTTTAGTTCTGACTCTGGGGACAGAAAGCAGACCTGTCCCAGACGACCTGGGAGGTCTGGGTGTTTCATAATGTAGCAGCAGATCAGAAATGGGTTTTGGCAATTTGACAATATGTTGGAGAAGCACAGTTGTTACTAATAACATAGTATCGCATTGCCAGACCTTCCTCCACAGCGCTGCAAAGGAGGGTCTGGCTAGTCCACACAGCATTCCGGGATAGAAAAATGTGCTCTGGTTCAATGGCATATCTTTAAACCAATCACAATCATCTAGGGCGGCTAACGGTGCCTCTGCAAAATAGCCTCGGGAAGTAGCTTGTTTTGGTGGAACATGTGTACGTTCAAAGGTTGTTTTAGTCGTGCAACAGAAAACTCAGATTGGACAGATAGTCTAGCTAGCTGTCTGGATTTACCCTGCAGAGATCTGAGAAGCAGGTAACCATAGTCTTCATAGATCCACCAGAGTTTAGAATGCCAACATAAAGAAAATGGAAGGTGACGGACATGCAGCCTAATTAAAGGCGGCTCCTGAATAATCCCGGAAAATGAAATGTCGTCGATATAGACTACTAATAACATGAACATTGGCTCTGTTCTGTTAAGCCGTTACAGTGAGCCAGCATGCATAATACCAGGACCATGAATCTGAAGGAACTAAATGGAATTCAGCCATAATCTATTTTAGTTTTACACCTTTTCCTACTGTGACATGTCAGAATGTCTTGTGAAAAGGCCTATTACGCAGCGCCATTGTGCTGTAAAATAATGACAACAATTAGAATAATTTGGATTGATTTTGAGAATTTCAAAATTGTAACTTTTAAAAGACTACACTGCATCTAGGCTAATTATTTTTGTTTGATAATTAATTTCCTCCAGATTAGGCCTGTAATCGCAATCTCGGTTTGTTTAATTGCAATAAATTGCTAACATTAGCTAAGGTCCTAAGAGGTATGACTGTTTATGGTAATTGTTTAGATATTCCAAATTGGAATTAATTCCTAACTTTAATTTGTTTGAAAAAGTAATAAATAAATAAATATTTTTAAATTTGACTGAAAGAGACAATTATATTGTAATTATTTCTGAGACAGTTAATTGTACAGCAAAATTTTGAATGGTTACAGCTCCACCCCAGAAATTACTGTCGCTGGGCAGCCTCCAGCAACAAACAAAGCCTAAACAGAGGGGATTATAGTATCATCATTATGAGGATTTGTAGGATGAATTATATATAATAATATTGCCATAATGAGCTCTTAAGTTCAAAATAGGATACCGCCGTGTTTTATGTTGTTTTTCTCGTTCCAATCCCATTAAACAGCAGCCTCATGCTGAATGTTTGGTGTCATGCCTGCAGGCTTTTTAAGAACAGCACTCCCTTTTCTTTCTGCCTGCGGCGTTTCTGTTGACAGTTCACCATGATTGAAAGGTCACTGTGGCTCATGTGAGTTCAGTATTTGCATGCTGTCTCCAGTCTTGGTGATAGCAGCAGGCTAGCAGACCCAGCTTTTTTCATAGGACAGCAAACATTAAGTCACAGCAGGAGGCTTTGCTGGCTGCTGCTCTGCTACCATGATAATTTAGTAAGGTGGTCTAACACTGAAAACCTGCTGTGTGTGTGTGTGTGTGTGTGTGTGTGTGTGTGTGTGTGTGTGTGTGTGTGTGTGTGTGTGTGTGTGTGTGTGTGTGTGTGTGTGTGTGTGTGTGTGTGTGTGTGTGTGTGTGTGTGTGTGTGTGTGTGTGTGTGTGTGTGTGTGTGTGTGTGTGTGTGTGCAATACCTATTTTATGTTCCCAGGCTTTGTCTGAAGAGTGTGTATGGAAAGTGTGTTGTTGCGGAGATCAGACCCATTGTTTGCTCTGCATTGAATTGTAAGTATTGCAGTTAATGCAGCCCACTGTCCAACAATACGCCCATTGCATTGACAATACAGAGTGTTCTCTATAATGTGGACTGCTTTGTTTTCTTTCCCCATTTCTCCATTTATTTGTAACAATGTTGCTCTGGTAGTACTATTTTGTCATCAAGTTTGCTCTGTAGTATAACAGAACCCTTCTCACTAATTCACAAACTTGGCTCTTTTTTTTTTTTTTTTACGTACTATTTGGATTTTCAGCAACAGTGCCTTGATATGTTGTCAACAAGAGTCAGGCAGAAGAAATGAGAGCCAGGTGAGATTTTAGTTGACTCTCATAAATTGAAAGTTGTCATGCTGATGATAAACTATAAGGGTTGAAAAAGATGATTGTTTTCGTCATTTTTTTGATGATGGTTTTGTCTGTAGAATGCCCATCACAATTTCCCAGAGCCCTATTGTTCATCTTCAAATAGCCTTTTTTTTACATTGATATTAAATAGAACATGTAGCATTTTTTATTGCTAGATGACTTGAATGAATAATCAACTGTCAGTATTACTGTCAATAGATTTTCTGGTCATCATGATACTTCCACACGCCAAGTCTGGAACTTTCCCACAGGCCCAATCAAAAGGACTAAAATCAGACAAAGCTATAGTGAGTTATACGAGAAATCACACGTGGAGATGACTTGGCTGAATAAATGGAAACCAATGCTGACTAGTCTATATTGACAACGTTTCATTTCCGGGATTGTTTACGTGCCACTGGAAATTCCGCCATGTTATTTACTTTCGGCTGGATGTCTGTCACGTTCCGCTTTCGTTATGTTGGCAAAAAACTCTGTTGGATCTATGATGACTATTGTTAACTGCTCTTCAGATCTCTGCAGGGTAAATCCAGACAGCTAGCTAGACTATCTGTCCAATCTGAGTATTCTGTTGCACGACTGAAACAACCTTTGAAGGTACACATGTTCCACCAAAACAAGTTCCTTCCTGAGGCTATTTTGCTATTCAATGCGTGACTATGTGTTGACTAAACAAGATTTGTTTTTGTTTTTTTAGAGAAATGCATCCATTCTTTTTCATAACCATTGTATGACTCTTATAAAAGGTACAGTTTTTAATGGGAAACGGCATTTCAGGATCACTCACATTTAAACACTAATTAATACATTTTGAATTAATTAATTAATTAATTAATGTAAGGTCAGTGGGCCTTTTTGATTTCTGAAGTTATAGTGGCTTCAGCACTAGTGTCTCCACATCTCTACTGGCCCAGAGTGGCGACGGTCCAGTTCAACCAACAGCACATTGCATAGTGTGCAGCTGTATCTGGAAAACTCCATCAGTGTTTGATCTCGATGTAGGGACAATATAGCCACTGTGTTTCATTGCAGCAGCAGAGCAAGCAAGGTAATTGTTGCTGCTGGAACTCATAGTATCACAACTCACTGTTGCATAGCTTTGACCGGAAGTGGAAGCCTTTACCGAGGACAATTGGATGTGTATTGTTTGAAGTGCTGCTGATGGTTACATCTCTGTAGCTGTGAATATGTGTGCAAGACTACCACAACAGTTGTATCGTTCCACAAATACCCTGTTTTAAGCAGCTTGTCTATTAAAGGCAGCATCCTGTCAGACTACTTTTGTGTTGTTTCACCCGAAACACAAAAACCAAAACATTCTTCTCCTTTTCCTAAACAAATGCAGTGTTGGATGTAGTTATGCTTATCATTTCTGGGAACATTGAGATCTCTGCTGCTGACAATTCCTAATGGAATGGAACGGAAAGGAATCTGGTCAATGACATCTTGTTTTTCCAAAAACAATGTCCTAGTTACTCAGGATAACTCTAATCTATATTTGGTAGAAAATAGGGAAACTTGGCTAAAGTTACATTAGGATGAATTATTACATACACTGTAATTGTTTTGCGCTGTACTACTTCCTGTCGGTCCTGTTAGCAGAGAGTTTACAGATTCTTTAAAAAATGAGGAAACGAAGCATACCACGTTTGCTTATAATCACTTTTCTTTTCCTGTCTTTCTCTCTCTAGTCACTGATGTGGAATTGAAGCGACTGAAAGATGCCTTCAAGAGAACCAGCGGCCTCACCTATTACATGACCCAACAGTGCTTCTACAGGGAAGTGCTGGGAGATGGAGTTCCACATAAAGTTGCAGAGGTAAACCACAGTGATGTCACAACATGTACCATTAACCATGATGGTTATTCTAAAGTGATAGTTACAGTGAAATGTTGAATGTTGTCCAGGTTGCCACTAACAATAGGTTCGGTTACGTCAGTCTAAGTCAATCATCCATTGTCTCCGGAGATAAAGATAGCACATCCTGTAGAAAGGAGGTGAGAGACGATATCTGATGAAGAACAAGTTCAAAAAGAGAGTGTTATTGTGCTAGAAAGTAACCCTTAACTTTAGACAAATTGGAGAAGACTTAGGTGGTTTTGTTGAGTGTGTTGTGAGACATAGGGATCAATATTGGACTGGATAGCATTACAGATATTTTCCTAGCAGAGGATATACTGTGACTCATTCACAACAGATTATTTTGCCTGGAGCTCTGCTGTGTCCTTCTCCCCTAACTAAATGCCATACATCCAGAGAAGGAGATGAGCACAGGTACTGTAGGTGGATCCTTGGATAATAATAATAATTAAAAAAATTTAGCTGCAGTTTTTTCTGATAGCCTTACCCATCACAACGTCCAGCCCTGCATACCACAGGACTTAACGTTACCATGAAAAGGCTTTATTACTTCCTTAATGTTAAATATTTCCTGTTTTTAGATCATGATGGGGCCAGAAATTAGGCAGCAAGGGGTCAGTCTAAGTGTAAACCAATGGGCCATCAGTTATGTAGATTGGCAGTATGAATAGCCTGCTACGCCTTGGACTGAATCTAGGTCCTTGTAAGCTGTCCTTGTATAGATCAAAATTTGTACTTGTATCACATATATAATTATTTTATTTTCAAAACACTAATCAGAATAAATATCTGAGAATGCTACTTTGAATACATATAAAACAATATGTAATACCTACAATTCCATCCACATCCATGCCATCCTCAATTCATAGAATGGCAGTTACATACAGTAGATCCCTCCACCATAGATTGTAACTGGCTGAGCTTTTTGACTTCACTTTGTCCTACTTTTCAATCTTAAATTTCACAGGTGAGAGCTGGTATTCTTCCTCTGTCCATTAAAGATGGCAGATTCCAAAATATTAAGGAGGAAAACAGGTTGTTTGAGCAGTGTGATTTGGGATATGGAAAGTGAGTCCGTGTCTGAGTTAGTTTTCCACAAAATGACTCCCCCATCTGCTGCTAAACTTAAACACAGTGTTTAATGTGGCTCAGGAGGTAGAGGGGGTCATGGTTCAATCCTCAGCTCTTTCTGTTCTCATGTCTTTGAGCAAGTTAAGACAAAAAAATGCTATATAAATGCTGTCCATTTACCATTGAACACTACAGCACGTTTCTTTCAGCATCTCTGCTTCCCCATGGTAGCAGTTACTGGGGTGATACCAGTCCAGATCTAAGGTAACTGCAGGTATCTTCAAACGGAAACATGGCTGCTGCACATTCTGACAGTTCAAAGAAAGCCTGAGCTAGAGCTGGGCAATATATCGATATTATATCAATATCGTGATATGAGACTAGATATCGTCTTAGATTTGGGATATTGTAATATCATATTATGGCATAAGTGTTGTCTTTTCCTGGTTTTAAAGGCTGCATTACAGTAAAGTGATGTCATTTTCTGAACTTACCAGACTGTTGTAACTGTTCTATTATTTGCCCTTACCCACTAGTCATTATATCCACATTACTGATGATTATTTATCAAAAATCTCATTGTGTAAATATTTTGTGAAAGCACCAATAGTCAAAACTACAATATCGTTGCGGTATCGATATCGAGGTATTTGATCAAAAAATATCATATTTGATTTTCTCCATATCGCCCAGCCCTAGCCTGAGCCTAGTCAGTCAGTCAAGACGCAAACATGTTCTTTTTTCATTTTCAGAAATCTCAGTAACATTTGTTTAAAAACCAGGTCTATCTTGCATTAAAACACATTCCTCCTTTGATTATTTGTTTGTGTTCATGAATGATAATATACAGATTCAGTGATCCTCAACTTAATACAGACCGCATACATAATGCTTTTTGATGTATCGGATATAGAATATGTGCTTCAAACAGGAGACTGCTCAGATTTGAATGTGATTCCATTAGCTGATGGTAAAGTGTCATGTGTGGTGTTTTTCTGGAGCTCATTGCCGCCTAATATTTTCAGTCAGATATTTTGGTCATATAGTTTACATTATGCAAAGTAAACGCATGAAAAATACACTCAAGAAAATTTGGAATCTGGATAATGATGTTGGAAACCCTGTTACTTGACACAAACATATTGAGTTAATTATCCTCATCATCCTAGGAGGTCTTGTGAATAAATGCATTTAAGCAAATTCAGGGAAACCAATTAGATTTCAGGATGTTCTCTTTTGTTTGTGTTCTCTCCATGTCAGACAAAATCTTTTTTCCCTACCATGATCCTGCTTACATCTGCAGATCTATTGAATATTTTCACCCTCTCTTCAGTCTCCTCTGGAAGCGTTCTCCTTCTCGCTTTGGCTTTTCTTCACATGTGATGTGATCTTTCAAACTTCATGGAAGTTCTTCAAAAAGACCAGGACTGAGGCACTGTAGATTTTAATTTGTTCTCTCCCGCTTTCAGTGGAATGGAATTTATCTTCCAGCTGGAACAAAACTTTCCTGGTCATTTGCTCTAACCAGTGGCTCTGGGGGGAAAAAACATTTTTAATTGGTTATGTAATGCCTCCTCAGACCCTTTCACCTAAGAGGAAGCATATTTCTTCTTCTTTTTTCACCAATGCTGTGAGAATCTGATTAACTTCCTCTATTTCATGATCTCTGTCAGACTGGAGCGCATCGGTTTGTTCTCCTCACATTGAGTAGCAAGACAATACCTTCACACAGGTGTATCAAATAGAGGTCGACCGATTAATCGGCCGATTTTTTTTTTTTTTTTTTTACATAATCGGCATCGGCCAATATCCCAGTATATCAAGCCGATTAATAGACAGGCGCATCTGCGGGCAGCCTAGTGTTAAAAACATGAATAGGCGACATTTTTTACAGCGCACCCAGACCAGCTGCCTCCAGCCCCTCCCCTCGTCACTTCACGCTCAGACGCTACCGTTAGTAGTAGGCTAGTTTATTGCTGGTGTTCTTGCCTTGGGATTAACTGTACTAATAAAACCGTACAAAACACCGCGGCCACACCGCTGTGGAAGCTCCCCGAATGTCATTTATCAGAGTCTGGTTGTTACCCCTGTCCGCGGCAGTCTCATGCACTCCTATAACTGAGCTAACCGCTAACGGAGCTAATCGTTGCTAATCGTTGCTAACAGAGCCTTCAGTTCTCCGTGCCTGTATCCATTAACTACATATACATCTATGGACTCGAGCACGAATAAAACCCTTAATTTTATTAAATCGGCTGGACGAGTTTTAAATTACAACTAAGAGTTGTTTGAATGACAGAACTCTGCTCAGATAAGATCCTAATGAGTGCAACATGACATGTAACAGTAGGATCCCCAAAACACAGATAACGCACTTCAACAAATAAACAATGATCTAACAAACAAGGTGAACAAGAATTGACTTTAGAGAGCCCTAGTCTTATGGGATTCAACAGGAGTTAGGAGGAAATAGTGTTGAGATTAATAACATGTCACTTTCTGTGAAGCTTGCAGATTTGTATTCTCAGAAGTTTAATAAATGCTGCTAAATGCACTAAACTTTATTTTTTTTAATTTCATTGAAAAGTTTATTTGACATAGTTTATTTTCTTCTTACCTGTTTTGTTTATTTAATATATTTTTCATACATTATTTATACAATATACAGTGTTTTTACAGTATAAATTTTTAATTGAAGTATACAAGTGTAGATTGGTGACGTGTTCAATAAATGTTTTTGTTGAGAAATTCTGTGTATATTAGTGTTACATTTTATCTTTCAAATAGAGGTTTAAAAACAAGCACATATCGGCCAAAATAGTCGGCTGACCCTGATTTCTAAAGATCGGCATCGGCCAGAGAAAACCCATATTGGTCAACCTCTAGTATCAAAACATTGCCCATAAACAAAACCAAGTGATCTGTGCTCTTCTAACTGCCTTTCAGTCGGTTTTTCTGCATTTGGTGCGTCGTTGTCCAACATGTTTTTGAAATTAGTCGCAGCAAGACTAGATATACGCAGCAACAGTTTCTTGAAGTGGTCTTTTACAGTTATAGATCCCAAAAAACAAGATCTAATAGCTCTTCACGTTTCCTAATAATTAGATAATGCTTCTTCTTTATCTAAATTAACAATTCAATTAATTCTTTTTTTCTGGTATTTAATTCTTGTATTTTTTTTGCTCACCCACTCTCTTGTGTGCTTTCTCTGTTCTCTTTCTGTCTTTGTCTTCCTTAAAACAAAATTCCCCATCCCTAATTTCAGCCATTGTGTGGGCAAATGTTTCTGTGTGTGTGGCTTGGGAAGAGAAAGAAACACAGAAAGAGATTATGCTTGAACCAAAACATACCCACATACACAACCTTCTTGTAATATGATACCCTGTGTTACACACTGTTCTGTTGTCAAAGTGTATTTTGTTTGGGAAATGGGACATGTCCTCACAAAAAGCCTCTCATTCTCAGCACATATTCATAATGGGCTTCACGTTATATAAACTTCTGCACAAAGGTTGTCTTAATTGCGATCTGCTTTAATGTATTATAGTAGATTTTCCAGGTGTTAATGAAGTTGTATCAAAACTAGGGCTGTCAATCGATTAAAAAATGTAATCTAATTAATTACATACTCTGTGATTAATTAATCGGTGCCTGAACCGATACTTTTTAAGAAAGTAAAAAAAAAAAAGAGAAAAAAAAAAAGGGTACTAAACAACAGTTGGTGACATTAAAGAACGGCTTGTTTATTGCTAAGGCCATGTGGTCAAAATTAAATTATTTAATTATAATGTATAACAATAACTTATTTTACTAGTAAATTGCTGTTGAATGACAAAAACAACCACCAGATGGGAAAAGGACATTTACAATAACTTCAAATGCACCAGGAGGCTGTAGTTTACCAGTTTCATTGAACGCACTGTCTGTGTTGTTTTTCCGACGGCAGCAGCTGCAGATTGTTACATACCGGTGTGGAATCCTCTACAGTAAAACACAGTCAAACTTTACACCGTTTAGCGTTAGCTGTCAGCATTTTAACCGTGTTTAATCCAGCTACTAGCTAGCGGTAGACTAACGTTAGCTGCTGTCGAGTATAGTGTTAACTAGCTAGCGGTAGGCTAACATTAGCTGCTGTCAAGTATAGTGTTAACTAGCTAGCGGTAGGCTAACGTTAGCTGCTGTCAAGTATAGTGTTAACTAGCTAGCGGTAGGCTAACGTTAGCTGCTGTCAAGTATAGTGTTAACTAGCTAGCGGTAGGCTAACGTTAGCTGCTGTCGAGTATAGTGTTAACTAGCGTCACGTGCAGCGGTGTTTGTGTTGCCTGTATCGTCTGTTTCAGAGCATCAGAGCGAAGCGCAGACATATCGGTGGCACCAGATTTCGGTAGCCAAGGTTGGCATGAAGAAGATTTTTACAAGTAAATGTTCCAATTAATGATCCAGGCAATACATTCTCGTCTCCCTCCTTCATTTTACAGTCCAATGGTGGCTAGAACGGCTCCGGGTCAAACGTCAATATGGAATGGATTAATCTGCGTTATGTTTTTTTTTAATGCCTTATTTTTTCTCAGATTAATTAATCGAAATTAACGCGTTATTTTGACAGCCCTAATCAAAACATTTTATTTTCTGTGAATCACAATTACATTGATGTGGAAATTAGAAAATGCTGTAGTCAGACTCATTGCTGACAGCTGATGGTAAAATCTGTTCTGATGCGACAGGCTTGTCCCTCAAACACATTTCCCTGTTGTTGGTGCTACAGTAAATGAATGGACTTCTGCTAAATTGCTGATCACGTTGAAGACAGTGTGAACATGAGGCGATTACTGTACAGACTGTGAAAACAAATTGCAGTGGACAGTAAAGACTATCTATCTATCTATCTATCTATCTACCTACCTACCTGTGTATTGTATGCGTTTTAGGTGATCTACACCTCATTTGGAGGCTCGCCTAAAGGGCTGCACTTCAACAATCTGATCGTGGGGCTGGTGCTTCTGACCAGAGGACGCGATGAGGAGAAGGCCAAGTGTAAGTTGTTTCTGATGAGTTAACAGGAAGTCTGTGTTGATGCTGTCAGTCTCTCTCTCTCTCTCTCTCTCTCTCTCTCTCTCTCTCTCCCCCCCCTCTCTCGCTCTGTCTCCCCCCCCCCCTCTCTCTGTCTCTCTGTCTCTCCTATCTGTCTGTTTCTGATTCTGTTGCTCTGATAGCTGTGGTTGATGTGTTGCAGGCAGGCTAATCCATCAAGACATTATTGACATTGTAGCTTCTATCGTTCTTACTGCTGCTACTTGCAAGAGGCCTCGCGATAAGGCCAAACTCTCTTCTGACACTTGGTGTGCGTTTGTGTGTGCATGCTCACAGACCTCTTCAGCCTGTTTGCCAGCGATCTGGGTGGATATGCTGCCAGGGAAGATATAGAAGCAGTTCTGCAGGTCCTGGATGGAGAAATCCCAGCCTCCCTCAAGAAGTGCTTCAGTGATGTAAGCAAACACCACAGCCTGTCTGTCACCACATGGATACACATATCAACATTTACAACCATACAGGTCAAATCTCTCATTAACTCATTTTGGACTTAATAAAAAAATAATAACTACTGCATATAGCCTCATTATCCCGTTGGCTAATATCATTGGGTTTGTTTTCATCATTGCGGTCACACACTCTTGTTACAGCTATTGTTACACTTTTACCACATTGAGCCAACTCAACAGAGATGATGCAAAGTTTGGCAGTACATTGAGTTATTCTACTAGTATAAAAGCACCCGTCAAATCACAGTCCACCGCAGACAACCATCGAAATTCAACACAATAAAGCATAATCCACACTGTTAGACAACATTAATAGTAGGGATGTCCTGATCAAGTTTTTTTTTTTGGTGATCCGATACATATCTTATGGTTAAATATGTATCTGACACATTGTAACAACAGCTGTAGCCTACTAATTCGGCCCACCTTATTTCTCACAAGCTACCTGATCCAGGTCTTGATTTACATCTTAAAAGTTGATGAGCTTAAATTATTGATATGATACGGATGGTTTATAGAGTTTGATTGGGGGAATGCGACTCCTGAAACTGACAAGACACAATCAACTAGAGAGAAGACGTATGTCTCGGTTGGAGTTGTTAGAACTACAAAAACACTCAGTCTACTCTCGGTTGTACAGTGGTGTTAAGAAAAGCTTCTTTTGCCTCATTTGGCAGAGTACAGACACTGGGTTACAGAGAGAACTTTACCCAGACAACAGCCAAGTTTAATTTAGGCCTGCAATTAAGTTACTCACAGGATTATTATTAATTAGTGACAGCTGATACAACCTCATACCGGCGAGTTGGTCGCGCAGCTGGGATGCAGTCGCTCTTCAAATGCAGCCTCCGAAGGCTGCAACCCCTGAATTAGGACACAGCTTGTATGAGTGTGTGTTAGTTCCTTGTCCCAGGAATAAAAAGGGTGTTGGGCGTCATAAATCGCCAGTTGTTCCATCAGTATTCGTTCTTCAGTTTCTGCTTGTTTGTCTTAATTCAGAAACCAGAATACTCAGTTAAGATGCAGAATTGAAGCCAATGTTCTCCACACTACACTTAAACCAGCCTGTGTGGCACCCACAACCATGCCACATTCAAAGTCACTTAAATCACATTTTATTCCTCATTCTGATGCTTAGTTTGATCTTCAGCAGATCGTCTTGACCGTGTCTACATGCCCAAATGCACTGAGTTGCTGCCACGTGGTTGGCTGATTTAGATATTTGCGTTCATGAGCCGTTGAACTGCTCATCTAATCACTTTGCCCATCATCATTAAAAGCCCTGTTTCTGGCAAATGAGCATTTAGACAGGAACACAAAAACAGACGGATACAGACTTATGACAGACGCAGAACATCTTCTGCTTTTGACAGACTAACAACCTAATTGTCTTTTCGTTTGTGTATTGTGACAGAGTGATAAGGTGAACTATGAGCGCTTCAGGAACTGGCTCCTACAGAACAAGGAGGCCTTCACTTTATCCAGATGGCTTCTGTCTGGAGGTGTGTGTGTCACGCTCACAGATGACAGCGACACGCCCACCTTCTACCAGACCCTGGCTGGCGTCACACACTGTAAGTCCTCAAAACACTCAGTGTGTGTTGCATATATTGCATGTCCACAGAGGCAATTGTGTCATCTTGTTGATGTTCATATTAAGTCATATTAATAACATGTCCAGAGAAAGTTTAGTTTAGAAAGTTTACTATACCATACATTCTTGAATAAAAGCCAGTCTCCAGATAATGGCACTAATAAATGCTTGGCATACCTGTACTATAATATTAAAAATAAAAATGGTGATCCTTTACTTTAAACTGTTTAAACAAAACCCAACATTCCCTGCAGTTGTTTTACATTAAAAGCTCTCCAGTGGCTTTTTTGGTAGGCCTTTAATGGTAAACAATAACATGCCAGCCTCGTTATTAGCTATTAGTCTTCAGGAATGATTACAGCAAGCACATTCTGTTTTAATGTTCATATAGGTACCTGAATACCTGAAAGACCTACTTGAAAAACTGTGAACCTATCCTTTAACCCTTGTGTTGTCTTCTGGATCAAAACTGAAAATCAACACTTTTTCCTGATGTTTTGGTCTCTTTTTTTTTCTGGCACTTTTGGCGCCTTTTTCAATATTTTTGGCGCCTTTTTGTTTTTATTTATTTTTTTACGTTTAACGCTTCTTTTCACTACCATGTATAAACACTGCTAACACCAACTTACTACCAGTATAGTTTTACACTTATTTTTGGAATTCATGGTCAATTAAAAACCTCATTTATAGGAAACTATACCTAATTCTTGAGTTAAAGAAGCAGAAATTATGAATTATTTAGACTAATATTAAAGGAATGATAATCACAGAAGGTTCAAACATTTCACTTTTTTTTTTTGAAATGCTAAAAAATGTAATAAAACACCCAAAATGTAATGAAAGTAGAGATCCGATCTTTTGTTGTACTCGTATGGGATTATCCATCAATGTCATTTTTGGGTAATTCAAATTAGGTAGTTAAAAAAAATAATATTGAACAAATATTTCTGAGATAGACCTTTTGAGAAGGGATCAAATTTGACCCGAAGACAACACAAGGGTTCATACTTGTAACACTTGTTAACTGACTGCAGTTAATTAGTGAATCATTTACACCTTCAGCCTTCCAGTAAAAGAGGGATTAAGCCCTTGTAAATGCTGCTGGAAGGGTTTAAGGTGAGACTTCTGTGCAGGAAGTGTTGAGTTTCATTGACAGTAACTTAACACTGGGGAAGAAAAAAAAAAACCTGTCGTAAGAGCAGCAGAGTATGACACGACTGTCTTTGTACTGATAGAATTAGTTGTGAAAATGAACATTTGGCCGAAAACAATCAGGTAAACATGGAGGAAACGTTGAGTTTGCAGTAACATCAAACAGAATAAACAGCAAATTAAAATGGGAGCAGATAAGAGGCTTCTTATTAAAAAGTGATTAAATATACTGTACAAAAAACAGTAAACATTAGGAATAATGGCATGTTTCTAATATAAGTCTATAATGGCCATTTCTGTCTGCTTTGACATTTTAGAGAACATGCGGAAATCTTAAATGTAGGCTTAGAATGTCTCCATAAAATGTTATTTCTATATGTTTGTTTACTTTGGTTGTAAAACGTTGGCCCTAAATCCGGTGCTAGGACTTGAAAACACTTACATTTGGCTTTGGCGCCATCAGTGGCAGTGAGTGCTCCAGGAAATGACTGACATGCTTGACTTATCATCCTGATGCATTCACTCTCCTCCTTCCACTCAATTTTCCTTTTTAATTATTCCATCGCTCCTTCACCAATCCAGGTCTGTCTCCTCCCACTGCTTCCTTCTACACCCATTTCCTCTCTGTCACACTCTGCCCTGCACTGTGCAGACTGCACTAGTTCATGTGATCGTAGATGCGTGATAGCTGCAACATGCATATTTCTTTTTTTTTTAAGATTATTTTTTGGGCATTTCTTAGGCCTTTATTGACAGGACAGCTGAAGAAATGAAAGGGGAGAGAGAGGGGGGGAATGGCATGCAGCAAAGGGCTGCAGGTCGGAGTCGAACCCGGGCCCGCTGCATCGAGGAGTAAACCTCTATATATGGGCGCCCGCTCTACCAACTGACTATCCGGGCGCCCAACATGCATATTTCTGACAGCTTCACCTGCATGCGTGCGTGTAACTACAACAGAGGCGGTTTTACAGTGATACTATTAAAGTTGCAGTCCAAATAAATTTAGCCAGGGTTTATTTAGCCAATTAAGGACAGAGGGCTGGAAAGAACCTGTCTTGTCCAGAGAACCTAGATGCTGCCTTTAATCTGCCTGCTCCCAGTTTATCCTCTTAACTGTGTGTGTGTGTGTGTGTGTGTGTGTGTGTGTGTGTGTGTGTGTGTGTGTGTGTGTGTGTGTGTGTGTGTGTGTGTGTGTGTGTGTGTGTGTGTGTGTGTGTGTGTTTGGGGGGGGAAGAGGAGAGAGTGACTGACACACTGTTCTTAATGCTTTCTCGATCAAGAACTTGAAGCTTGACTCATGACAGAGTTGAATCCTTCGCTAACTTGCTAGCCTCTGTCACTGATAGAATATTATGAGAGTAGAAATCTGTGGGAATAACGGCCTTCGGGAAAGGATAACGTAGTTTCTGTGAGCTGTTATCACGGGGAGTTTGCTATGGTACATGCTGGCTGTGGCAGCACCTCTCTAAGGATGTTCCCTGGATAATGGTATGGTATCTCTGCTGTCAATCGGGGAGAGTTGCACCTTTAGGTGGGTATCTGGCCAGACAAGACACCTACCATAGAGACAATAGCAGTAGATTGACAGAATAATTTGTGGCCAAGCTGTTCTTTAATGTAGATACCTTGTGACTGTTGTTCATGGTCACTTCTGGAACAGCCAATATTTAAACGTTTTTCTTGAGGGCCGGTTGGTTGTTTTGATTTACATTGATAGGAAAGGCCACTTCATCTGATTAGTTTAACATTGGTTTATAGAGAAATAAATAGAAATTGACATTGTTCATTGTTAGACTTGTGAATATGGTTGGATATCAAACCTCAAAATGTTTTTGTAGAACCTAAAATTTTAAAAAGTACCAAAAGCCTCTATCAAATATCCTGTGATTTGTACATTTGTCTTTTTCAAATTTTTAATCAGATAGTTCCTGATTTATATCATATATTACATTTAGCCAATTTTGCACTGCCTTTTATTTATCTAGTTCTTGAATGGCTGTTTGTGTTAAGACACCATTAGAGAACTTTCCATTTGGTATCAGCACTATTATTGAAAGATTATAGTGGATACCCAGCCGAGGAATACAGCATTGTGCTTTGCAAGAAATCCATATTAGCAGTGTTAGCGCTGTCAAACAGAATCTGATGTTCTGGTGGTCTTCTGTATCTTAAGGATGGTAGGAGTGCAAGTCTTTAGGCTCATTTATTTTATTTATTTAAGATTTATTTATTAGAACAACGTAGGGCTGGGCGATATGGAGAAAATCAGAAATCACGATATTCTTGACCAAATATCTCTATCGATATTGCGGCGATATTCTAGGGTTGACAATAACAAAATATCTTCACACTTAGATTTTAGATAAATAATCATCAGTAATGTAGACATAATGTCAAAGGGGGAAAAGGCAAATAATAGAACAGCTAGAACAGTCTGGTAAGATCAGAAAATGACATCACTTTACTGTAATGCAGCCTTTAAAACCAGGAAAAGACAACACTTATGTCCTATCACGATATTACGATATCCAAAATCTAAGACGATATCTAGTCTCATATCACGATATCTATATAATATCGATATTTCGCCCAGCCCTAGGACAACGCACATTAATCAACATTTCTGTTAATGCGCCAGTGTTAGCCAGTTGGCACATTTTAGAGAGTTACCTAGAATTTACCACTAATGCATTTAAGCTCCTTTAGCATTTGCCAGAGTAAACTGCCACAACTTCAATTTAAAATTCTGCCATCATTACAAAGATTTGAAATCCAACAAAAAATGACACTGATGTAACCTTGAGCGCTACACTGATGTTTGTAGAAGCAGAGAGCGAGCCTGAGGTGGATGGGAGATGTGCAGGAGGCGATCCATAGTCTGGGTAATGACTTTTATAGATTAGCAGTCAGACGATAGCACAACTGTCATGAGGAATGTTCTGCATGACAAACACAAGTATTTATTAACCTTCTTGTCCACCAAGACTAATCATTGATGTGTTTAAAAAAAAAAATAAAAAAAATAAAGCAGTATCGTTCCCTACCAGTCACTGTTATTTAGCGCTTGATACATCTGCGATTTAGTCTTAGCTTTGTTGTTTAGGACCACAGTGTGTGGGGATGTGTATGCTTTTTTTATGATTATTGCCCAGGAAGTGTTGTTTTCTGTTTTTGTTGAGTTAGCACTGTCCAATTCACCTTTGAGATGGAGAGGTTGTCAGACTCTAGTGCTCGCTCTATGTTTTAGTCCATATTGTCCTCAATAATTTATCACTCTCATATTATTTCCTCCATGCCATCAATATGTAGTCCCCTTCACGTTCTAAATCAATGATTTCGTACTCAATGCTCCCATTTAGTCTGCTTTAAGTTGAAACGTCTGAGCCAGGATGAAGGGTTGAACAGACGCGGTACAACGGCGATCGAGTTTTTCCCGGTCAGGCCAAGGTGAACTGTCCTGATGTCCACCTCTGGACTACAGGGAATCAGAACCTGGATGAGAGAGGAACGCCCCTTTCAGACAGTCCATTCTCCAGGGTGCTGCTTCACTAGCAGCCGACCGCAATTATCATATCCCATGTGACTGGCACTGGGACCAGTAGCTGCTAAAAACAAGCTTTCAGGAAGGTTCTTTTAATAGCCCGACTGGGAAGCTGCAGTCCAATTTCTGCCAGGAATTGACTGCCACTTGATTTACGTGTCTGTGTTTTGACACCTGTTATATGTTTGGCTCCATGCCAAAGGCTAGCTGGTGATCTGCTGAATCCTATTACCTTAAGCTGTGGATTAGCATGTTGAACGGGGGGGGGGGGGGGGGGCTGGTTCATTGACCCTGGCAGAGCTTCATATGCTATATTGGACTGACCTGTAGACCCCACCTTGGGTTTGCTGTGGTATCATGAGCACTATCATGTAAACTCTGCTCCTTACTATGTCACAACATGTATGTGCTCTAATTAGCAATAGTGTAAATGGGTTACTTGATCTGTAACCCATAATTTAACTTGGGTGTTTCCACAATGGTTGCAACAAACGATTATTTTCCATATCAATTACTTTGTCTATGGTTTTCGAGATTCATTGTTTGGTCTTTAAAGGTACAATATGCAGTGCTTTCTTCAAAAAACAATGTATAGACTTATACAAAAGTAATCTCTCTTAATCATCACTTATGACCCACTAGAAGTGTGTGGTGGTGTCTCTATCTGCAGAGACCCTGCCCTCTGCCTGTATTCTCCTTTATTTTTACTTTGCTGTGTGCAGGACACTTCTGGGTGATAATAACGAGCCTTTTGGGCCCCACGTGGGTATGTAACCCCCAGCCAATAATAGCGTGCAGGTTGTGCATCCCTTTCTCATTTCCGACCGCCGCTTTGCTCCCCTGCGTCTCATAGCGACTCACAAGTTTAACTGACGCAGACACAGAGAAATAGACAGGATGAAGCCAAAGAGGTTAAGAGGCTCTGCATTCACTCATAATCAGTCATTGTGGCACCTTGGCGCAGAGGTGTGGGTGTGTTTATTTGTGTTTACAACATAATTGTTGCGAAAAAATGAGCGAAGAGCCTTTTATTGCTCTGATTCACTGCTTTGTGCAGCACTCCCTCTTTTCATTCACTCTCCAGCTTGCTTGATCGCTGCTGCTCTCTCTCTCTCTCTCTCTCTCTCTCTCTCTCTCTCTCTCTCTCTCTCTTTCTCCCTTTCTTTCTTTCTTTCTTTCTTTCTTTCTTTCTCTCTCTCTCCCTCTTTCTTTCTTTCTCGCTCTCTCTCTCTCCCTCTTTCTTTCTTTCTTTCTTTCTTTCTCTCTCTCTCTCTCTCTCTCTCTCTCTCTCTCTCTCTCTCTCTCTCTCTCTCTCTCTATGGCCCGTGAGCCAAGGAGAAGGGGCCAATTTTGAACGGTGTGTTTACAAACCGTAAAGCCATACTCGCTACATATTCTACCTTTCAAATATCAGGAATAAGTAAAAAATGCTCATCACAATTTCCTTGAGCACCATGAGCACAAATCTTCACATTATTTGTTTTGTCAGACCAACAGTCAAAGATCTTACAATTTACATTGACCTAAAACAGCGGCTGATAATAATTGATTTTCCGTCAGTTGATTCATTGATTATTTGACTGCTACAGCTTGCACATGGTTTGAGGGGAATTGATTTATTAAAACAATGACATACCAAAAGCAATACCATCAGAGGTGGAAAGTAATGAAATGCCCCATAAATTATGTAATTTTGTTACATCCTCTTGAATACATTTTTGTAAAAGTAGTTGATGGAAACCTGCACTTACTCACAGATAATTTTGCTGAAATGTTAGGAATGTAATGTAAACATAACTACTGTCACCTAGTTTGTTTTTCTTTCCCAGCAACTATTATGTAATAGTGTATCTCAGTATGTGGTGGTGTCACTGTTGTGTTCTCCATACTCCCACACTTCCATAACAGCTCTCCACCCACCAGTCACCAGCATCAGTCTTTGTGAATATAGGCCCTGTTGCTCACAGTTTTATAATATTACATTTAAATAGTATGCAACTGTGTTGCACTGTTTGTATTTCTGACTTTGGCTTCCTCTGTTTCCTATCCTGCAGTGGAGGAAACAGACATTATAGACTTGGAGAAGCGCTACTGGCTACTGAAAGCCCAGTCCAGAACCGGCCGCTTTGACTTGGAAACCTTTGTCCCACTGGTCTCTCCTCCCATCCATGCCTCATTGAGTGAAGGTAGGACAATATTTACCTTTTCACGTCTCATGGTAAATCTATACTGTGCAGTATGTAGGCCTTAAGGCTTTTAAATCCATTTCCTCACCAGTGAATACAACTCTCTTTAAAGACTTGCTTTGTAAAAATGTTATTTGTTATTGATTTTGTTTTCCAGGCTTGTTTCACGCATTTGATGAGAATCGGGACAATCACATCGACTTTAAAGAGATCTCTTGTGGACTTTCTGCGTGCTGTAGGGGGCCTATTGCTGAAAGGCAGAAATGTAAGCCATTACAAATGAATAAAAACCAGACACATGATCACAAAGCCTTTTTATCATAAGAAGTGCACTCTATTTCTTCTTTGTAGCTTCTATCTGGAATTCGAATGTTTGAAAGCAAAAAAATGTTTAGGGAAAGTGTCGATTTGTGCTGGAGCTCATTAGAGCACAATCATCGTTGTCATCAGAATTTTTAATGGTGCTTGAAATTACAGTTGCCCTGCCAGAAATGGAAATATATTAGATGTCCTGCTAATAGATAAAATAGCATAGTGTTGGGTTTCTAGGCAGCATTGTGCTTTATTACCATATTTGTATTTCACCATGACATCACTCTCTTTCACTGCCAGTTTGCTTCAAAGTGTTTGATGTGGATCGTGATGGGGTTCTGTCTCGAGATGAACTCCACGAAATGGTGGTGGCCTTGTTGGAGGTGTGGAAGGACAATCGCACAGACACACTCCCTGTAAGTTCTCTCGCACACACGCATTCTGGATGTAGATGTAGAAGTAGGTATGGACTGTATGTTGAGGGCCCTGCTCTACAATTACATTAAAGTTGTGCTACTTTCCCTCATTTAGTTGTCCCTCATGTTGTCTCGTTGAGTTAGGACTCTGGTTTTTACATTTCACATTTCCTTTCATCGTTTTTTCCCAAAAATCAAGTTTGAACGAAGCCAATGTAAAAGAGAATTTGTTTGAGAGAGAGAGAGAGAGAGAGAGAGAGAGCTTAATTGTGAACAATTTACTTTTACAGTCTATGTAATACACCTTATTTCTGGTGAAAGAATGTCACTATTGAAAGGATAACTGACACAGTTTGATTCGTAATAGTGGATATAGCACCTGTGGCGGCTTTTGTGCCCATATGCACGGCAGAGAGGAGAGACAGATAAGTCTATACAGTCGCCAGGAGCAAGATGCCTGAATATGAATTAGTTATTCATATTAGTTAAAACTATTTTTCTGTCATATTTGCTGAAACTGACCCTATGTTCCAGTAGAACTACATGAAGTAGGTCATTTAAAAAAATGACCACCAATCAGGGCCAGGGGGGGCATCTAACTGCGTGTCAATCAATGCTCATGCACACGCATTCATTCTCCCTTGTGGGGGGAGGGGCTTAGGAGATCGTTTTGGGCTTTAGCAGAAAGGGGGGAGGGACTGAGAAGTTGTCGATGTTCAAAGTCCTGGATCTTCACAATCCTACCTACAGCACCTTTTAATATCAATTTAGAATTTGAACATAATCATCACAGTCCGATCCAGGAGACATCACCCAATCATATCCTAGACCAGATTTATTTGTGGCTATGATTTCTTGGCAGTTTATTTAAAAGTAATGCTGGCAGATGAAAATGCTGGATTGCCACATGAATTCACTAGAATAACTGAAAATATTCTATTAATATGGTATTTATGTTTGGTGTTTGCTGCTTGATGCTAATATATTTTGTTACCTTGCAGGAGCTGCACAGTAGCGTGTCAGACATAGTAGAGGGCATCCTGAGGATGCATGACACAACCAAGGTGAGACACAACTTTTGGTGACAGTCATCATTGATGTAGCTGTCAGGAAGTTAATCCTTTGCCTTCTATAATATAAATTGATTTTATAACCTTGATTCAGAGAAAGTCAACACCACTTTGCACTCAACTCCAGCTTCACATTCATATAGTTCCACATACTGTCACTGGGAGCTACCCAGTACACCCACAGCAACCTTCTAGTCACCCTGCCTTCTTGTCTTACCTCTAAGCTATTTTCACCCACAATGACCATAGCATTTCTTCCAACCTTGCAAGGTCGTAAAGCAGGCTATATTTTGACAACAGTAAATGTGAGTATGCTTTGTGTTTTTGACTCCTCACCAGCTGGGTCACCTGACCCTGGAAGACTACCAGATCTGGAGTGTGAAGAGTGCGTTGGCCAATGAGTTCTTAAACCTCCTTTTCCAGGTCAGTTCCCACTGTATCCACTGAGGCCTCTTTCACACATGCACTGCAAACCTGAAATTATCTAGACATTGGAGTTGTATGTAAGAACGCAAATGTCTGAATCAGTTGGATTGGACATCAGACAGTTTACCGTGCCAACTCCCTAGTACAAAGCCGTGTAAGGTGTAATGTACAATTAAGCCAATGTGTGAATAGAGCTGCTCATTGCGTTTAGTCACGGCGAGCCAATGGGCATGTTGATGACTTTTCTATCATGCGGCTCGCGAAACCGGAAAAAACAAACATGGGGTGAAAAAGAAGGGTGATTTACACAAAGACGGCAACAAAAATGTCTAACTGGAGAGACGACCAGGTTCGAAACTTCTGTCAGTAAGGACCAACGCCGAAATCCTCAGACAGATTCAAGGAACGGCAAGCGACTTAGCTGTTTATGACCTAATTACGAACCGGCTATGATCACGGTGTAATCTGCGTATTATAGTATTTCCAGTAAGTGAGAACGCGCCTGATGTGTGCTACATGTGTGAAAGGGAAACCTCGACCAATGTCTGCACCTGACTCTCCTGATAGTGTCCGGAGTTCACGTTTGAAAACGGCTATACTGTACAGTAGTTGTACAATTCATATTGGTGTTGAAATGGAAAATGCAAAATGTATTCATCATCATTTTCCATAGGTTTTGTACATCTTTGTGTATTTGTCTTGGTCCAGGTCTGCCACATAGTCCTGGGGCTCAGGCCCGGTAGTCCTGAGGAGGAGGGACAAATCATCAGGTACATACCTGTCTTCTCTATCTGTCATCATGTATACAACTTTGAGGAATATGCTGTCGGACCTAATGAATTTTCCATTATTATTTTGTTTGTCTCTCTGTCTCTGTTTGTGTGCAGGGGTTGGTTAGAGAGGGAGAGCAGACATGGGCTGCAGCAAAGTCACAACTGGTTCCTCATCTCCATGCTGTGGTGGCAGCAGTGGAAGGACTACGTTAAATATGTAAGTCAACTTTTTTACAGGTATTGTGCTCAATAATGTCATAGCCAGTGTTGCCTAACATGCAGTGTATTGTTGTAAAGGGCAAGTTAATAGTGTATCAGATTACAACGATTTTGAAAAATAAAAAATACATTGATGCTTTTATAGTTACAACTTGCTGAAGCAATTTGAAAACAAGTCTCAAGGTCTTTAACTCCGGTATATGATGTTGGACAATGATGTGGCAAAGTTACTGTACCTTTTGGTTAAGAAAAGAAGTGAAGATTTCAAACTGGATTGCCATTTTGTTTTCTCTTCCATTATTCAGTCCGACATTGTGATGAGGGTGTGTTATTTTGCAGTTACCAATCTGTAATGATTGTTTTCTGTCGACAGAAGTGGTTAGGGGCAGCTTTTTCTTGGAGCAGTTAATGGTTTTCTTGGTAATTCAACATGTTGATTTGAGAGTTGTTATTTTGACTTAAAGCTTAAGTGCGTAATTTTTTGATATTATTGAACTAACACTTACCCTTACATTCAAGCCATTGCCAAATGAGTTGCTACAAAGGCTATAATCTCCACACAACCGCATCTGTATTTCTCAGTACGGCTATATTCAGAAGATTGTGGAGTCCGGTGACTTTCCCATGCAGAAGCTCGAGTGAAGATAATTACCTTTTCTGAAGAGTCCATCATGCTTTTTTAATCCTCTGTGTCGTCTTTGGCTACTAGCAACTTCGTGGAGGAGGGTTGGGGCCGCGTGCACGTTCACGGAAGGCTTGTATGCCAACAGTGTTGTTGTCATTATGTAGAATTCCTCATGGGGGCGGCAGAAGCTACGTACTATAGCTTTAAAACATCCTGTACAGCTATGTCAATCTCATCCATTTTTCTACCAACTTTTTTTCTGTCTCAGGGACGGCTTCAGTTGATTTTCCAACTCGCAAAAAAAGCTGTCAATGAGCACAACAGTAGACCTATTGGAATCACTGAAAGAAATCTGAGATGTGGCCAGTGATTTAGAGGGCCAAAACCAGACTGTATTATTTTAATAATACTGAACATAATGGATGTTGCTTAATAAAGACATAATTTAAAGTGCTGTTGAAGTTTCAAAAACAGCCAGAGGAAGGACAGGTAAACCTGACTGTTATCTTGAAGACTATGAATCAGAATCAGAAATACTTTAATAATCCCAGGGGGAAATTATTTTTGTTACCACTCCAGGTATACAAACAACATATATTATCCAGACTTTTTACATATATAATAAAAACAAAAATACAGTAATACTATATGAAATATGAAATATACAGTGAATAACATATGAAATGTACAGTGTTAATGTGCAAATAGTGCAATAAAAAAGAGAAATGATTGTCTATGTTGAGACAGGGACAGTGAATTTACTGTCCCTGTTCTAGCTCCATAGGAGACAATTTCACCTCAGAGCCTACTGTAGAGACAAATATGAAGTTTAACATATTATCTTTTCTTATTATATCTACAAAGCCTGCTTGGCCACTCACATTCCATTCTGTACCTTGGTTCTCAAAAACTTAAATTGCACATGTTCTAGCTGATTGACTTTAGTATTTATTTGACAAATTCCAACGTTGTTTTGTATGGATTCAAGAGGAATAATTTTCCAACTCAGGTAGAACATCTCATGTGACATGTTATACAGAGTGTGTGTGTATATATATATATATATATATATATATATATATATATATATATATATATATATATATATATATATATATATAATTTGGGTATTGTAAATGCTAACGCAGAATAATAGCTCACGTGTGAAGGTTTAGTTGTTGTAACAACAAAAATGTTTGGGGGCATTTTCAGCCTTTATTGTGATAGGACAGCTGAAGACATGAAAGGGGTGAGAGAGGGTGGAATGAGATGCAGCAAAGGGTCGCAGGTCGGAGTCGAACCCAGGCCCGCTGCGTCGAGGAGTAAACCTCTGTATATGGGCGCCCGCTCTACCAACTGAGCTAACCCGGGAGCCCACAACATTTATTTAAAAAATAATTTCCCCACAGGTTCACAGATTTCTGTACTGTAAGTGTTACATTTTATTAACCCCACTTTCAAAAGTGCCAGTGCTACAGATTTGAATTTGGATTTCAGTTTATGAGCCAAAGTTTTCACTGCATCTTGCGAAACCACATCACACTGGGACAGTAGTAGTGACTGTCATGAAAGCAAACACCACATTAATCACAGATATCACTTTAAACAATGACAGGGCAGTCCCTGCTGTTGTCTCCCTGTCCAGGAGCATAAGGGCATCGTGGTGGAGCAACCGTCCATCCTGAGCTCATTGCGAACTCCGATGGCCACATCCACTGTTGAGCCCAGCCCACCAGATAGACTGGGAGGACTGGGAACCTTCGGCCCGGTCAGCCCCACTGAGGAGAGGTCACCTGATGCTGTGTCCAGCGCCTCGGAAGCCACAGAGAGTGGTCAGTCAACACACTTCACATAACAGTAGATGACATATAAAAAAACAAATATTGAATGTCCACACTGGTTTAACCCTTGTGTTGTCTTCGTTTCAACCTTGAAAAAAACACTTTTTTTTTCTGACACTTTTGACGCCTTTTTTCACAATTTGTTTTTGCTTTTTCCAACGTTTTAAATTTTTCTTCTACACATTTTCAGCGCTTATTTCTACGTCCAATATTTTCTGATATAAAACAAAAATTTAAAACGCACAAAGTCAACACAAGGGTTAATTCAGTCATGCATTCAAACGCTTTTTTCCAAGTACACTGCCCAAATTAAAAGAGACCAGCCCATTGATGAGTATCCCATCAATATAATATCGATAGAATTAGTGCTGTGGAAATGTACCTTATTCTGAATTACCCCCCTCCCCAAAGCCTTTATCAGTGACTGGCCTTTATTTAAATACTAGTTTTTATTTCAGAATGTACTGTATAGTATTTGCCTAACCTATATCAATGACCGGCTTTTATTGTTCATGCAAGCTCTTCTTTAGGACTCACTGCCATTATGGTATTAAAGTCTGTGTGTCAGGACGTCCTTAATTGAAAGACATGAGAGGTCTGTCTTCCAACAACCACGATCAGAAACCCACCAACCAAGATGCAAAAAGGGTTAGCAACACAGCTTACTTAAGCTACATGGATAGAATTATTGACTGTGGACTGTCATTCAGTTTTACATTAGTCTGGCTTACCGGATGTACAGTGCGGGTAATGCCTGACGCGCCGGATGTCAGGCATTCTCCTCACCTTCCACCGTCTCCGCTATCTATTTTGCAAGAGAAATTTTTTCCCTATACCAGAATATTAACTTGTGCAGCCAGGGGATACTACAGAGCTGACACAGCGCTGTGGATATCTCTAGTAATGCGAGGCTCGTTGTACGTACAAAACATGTATTATCATTGTATTTATTTGTAGCATTTGAACTGGCATCTTTACACTGTTCACACTCATAGAAAACACATGAGTTCACTTGAATAACAACATCCCAACTTGACTATAGATTGAATTTGAACACTTTCGGTTTGTGTTTCTGTGTGATTTCTGTTTTTTTTCCTTCCCGTGTGTGTGGCCTGATTGCTCCATCTTATGCCTTCTGACCCAGCAGCCCTGAGCCCGCAGGTAGCTCCCTCTGCTACAGAGAGCTGTTTTGCCCGTCAGCCCAATGTATCGGACAACAACAATCAGTGTTTTTCTGGAGCCAATGGCCATCTCCCCTCCCAGCTGGCAGCACAAAGACCTGGAGCTATCGACAACCAGTCTCTGGTCAATACCGACCCCATGAAGGCAAGGATCTGCATGTGTGTGTGTGGGAGTCCAGTATACTTGTGGGGTCCCAACAGCTTTGTGGGGACAAAATGCTGGACCCCACAAGTTTAAAGGGCTGTTTGAGGGTTAAGACTTAGGGATAGAATTAGGTTATGGTTAGGATGAGGGTAAGGGTTAAGGTTAGGCATTTAGTTGTCATGGTTAAGGTTAGGGTAAGGGGCTAGGGAATGCATTATGTCAATGACGGGCCCCCACAAAGATAGTGCCACAAACGTGTGTGTGTGTGTGTGTGTGTGTGTGTGTGTGTGTGTGTGTGTGTGAGAGAGAGAGAGGGGTAGTAATAAGATGTACATTTTCAGTCTGTAAAAGTCTTTTTGTGTTATATTTGGAGCAGTTTGTGTAATTTCTTGTGGATGAAAAGATATTTCAGTTTCAGTTCTAATCTTAACACCCTAGTGGTTACATCAGAACACAGTGTGGGAGAGGAATATGTTTTGCCAGCTTCTTCTTTGGTTTGACAAAAGAAATTATCTGAGATTCCTAATTAGGAGGCACTCCTCCTCTGTTGGCAAAGGCTCTCTGGGACCAGATGGTGCTTCTTTTTTCCTTTGTCTTATCTCTGCATTATGCTGTACTGATAGCAGGCTGCCATTCTGTACATAGCATTAGGGTACTGTCTCTGTCTATTATCTGTAATTCAAGTAGGCAGAATAGGGTCTTTTGTGCACATATTTAAATGCTGATGTCTGTGCTGTGCCCCTGCAGGCCCCTACGTTAACCATGGAGGGTGGCAGGCTGAAGCGCTCCTTGCAGCTGGTGCCTGGCAGAGACTTTGAGACAGTGCCTGAGCCGGTGTGGCGGGCACTCTACCATTGGTACGGTGCCAACCTGAGCCTGCCTCGACCGGTGAGTGAATACAGTCTGAAATATACACACACACTCAACAGCTGATGAACCTCACTAACACTGTGATGCAACTGGTCAGTATTAACATCACAGTATACTTTTAAGAGCAGAGCTGTCAGACCTGAACAAATCAGACTTAGGGATTATTACAACTAACTTACTTTTGAAAAATATTTCAACAAAATCCAACAGGGCAAGAAACACACATGTACAGGCAATCAGACATGGTTGTAAACAACCTTATTTTGAACTAAAACTGAAAGTGAGGGCAATATCAGTAACTATCCATCATTGTGCAGTAGGTTTGAGTTGAACCAGGAAGTCACTCTGTAAATTGAGAAGAAGGAAGGCATACTTTATTAATCCCTCTCTGAGAAATTGCATTTTTTCACTCTATTGTTATTTTACACGCACACGCACAAACAACCTATTCGTCAGCGTTGAGGGACCTGAAGGACTTGCGACTCACTTTTGCAATTTGCTTTTACATTTCGTGAATTGACTTGAGATTTGCTTTGACGAGAATTAACAATACTGTTTTTATTTTATTGTTAAGCAGACGATGAATACAGTAAATATTGTTTTTGCCTTAAAATCTTAATAGAAATAATTTTGACAGTGTAAATGTGTAAATTTGGGCTATATGCATTGATTTGAAACTGGTCACAGTCAGATGCCAGTATTTGTATTTGCCCTTGCATTATAATCTAAAGAACAGCTCAGTTTGAAAATAAGTGATTAATAGTGAGATGAGCCATTTATTTGTCTATATAGAGAGTAGCACCACCCAACCAAGACACACTGGTCAAGTTGCTGCCTTCAGGCCGCCAAAAAATTGGCTTAACAGCTAAACATCACCAAAGATGCTCATGTTTGGATGCCTTTCACAGCACCTTAAGGTGATTTTTGACACCTGAGCTGTTCAGTGAAGTTCAAACAACCTCTGGTGTGTCCGGTTTGTTGTGGGTTTTTTTAGGCTTGTGTGAAATCTGTAATTCGAAATCTGTCGCAGACTGAACAACTGCACAGGTTCTGCTTGAACAGGTGCCTCTCAATCTGGCTGAAACTAAACTGTGGTGCACAATCAGTGCATGCATTGGGGGAACTGTCAAGGATGCAATATCTTAAGCAATTCTTATAGTTATGGAACATAATTTATTAACCATGGTAACACATGCACATTTGTACGAGAGTGTGGGTATTTGCCCTGATGGATCAGAAAGTGAAGATGTTTGTGTCCTACATATAGTTTAGTAGTTCCCCGTGTAAAAGAGAGTGAAATGTAATGATCACACAACAACTGATGACACTTTGACAGACTGATCAATGCACCCAGTGGTTTCCATACATGAAAAGTAAAAAAGAAAAAAAAAATCCCTTCCACCCCTGCAGGTTATCCTGGAGAGCAAGACAAGCCAAGCAGAGCTGGAGCTCTTCCCGCGCTACCTCCTCTTCCTCCGCCAGCAGCCGGCCACACGCTCCCCCCAGTCCAACATCTGGGTCAATATGGGTATGACCAGCCTGCGAATGTTCCCACCGTATTTACCCCCACCAAGAGGTAACGTAAGCCTGCAGCAAGACCAGAGCAAGCCGTCGACAAATGCTTCATTGAGCTACCCCGCATCTCTCCCCCCCCCCCCCCCCCCCCCCCTTTTAATCCTCCTGGAGTGGACTGATCCAGCCCTGGCAGTTCTCTGAAGTGGGCAGTGGACAGAACCAATGATCCGTGAAGGGGCAAGACTGCTGATCACTCTAAAAGTTGCATAATTCAAATCTTTTCCATCTTCACAGACCTTGCCATTTAGCATTAGTTTTGACAACACTTGTTCTAGTGTTCTACACTGATCTGCATTATAAAGTATTCTAAATCATAAAAAAACAATACAAATCATAGCAATGTTTAAATTGTTGGAAGAAAAAAATTGTATTTGGCCTTTGGTAAATCACTCGTTTGTCTTTCTGAACACCTGAAAACAGACCAAAATTGAATCTGCCTCAGTCTAATCCGTGTCGACTGAGACTCTGATATATGTAGGTTGATGACAATATGCTGTACCACATCAATTACTTTAATTAACTGTAATTAGTCAACTTCCACTTCAGTCAATTCAGGTCCAATGTACTCACAATAGAAATCCTATATAACAGACCCACTTACTCACAATAATTGAAGCTAGATTTCATTCCACTGTTTATCCCCTTGCATGATATCTAAATGGATAACATGGACAAGTATCAACTGAAAATGCCTCACTGCAAAAGGAAAGCATATGACAAAGCATGAAGTGGAGATGTACACAGTTGCTCCTGGGTAATCAGGTTGGTGATGGCATCAGCACTCAGCATGAGAGCGCTGGTGCAAATCAAGTCAACAGATCAGGTTTCAGGCCACAGGGCAGACCTGAGTCCCTGGTGGAGCTTGGGCTTCTATCATGATTCATAATCTGTCTGAGCAGCGGCTTGTCATTGCTGGACATTAAATCCCTCTCTGAGACATGTGGCTAAATATCTCAAATTGATCTAATTTTGTATCATATTCCACATTATGTCTTCCTGACAGCCTGAGGCAATAGTAGAGCACTCGAACAAGTGTAGCGGATGGTTCTTTCAGTGTCAGAACTGAATAGCAAAGCTGTGTAGATAGAAAAAAAAAAAAAATTACATTTAAAAATCAAATATTAAAATCACTAGTTTAATTAATGTTGAAGTCAATAACCGTTAAGTAAAGCTTTTAAATGTGTATACTCATATTTTAGAAAACAGGACTGATATTGATTGGTTTGCCTTTGATTTAATCCAATCTGAGTCCACTAATTCCACTAAATTGATTGACAAATCAAGTCTGCGCTGATTGACAAAAAAACCCTTTCTTGCTGCTTTCTTACAACTAATCCTCAATCACCAGAATGCTGTTGTCGGAATCGATCAGTTGTTTGCATCTGTGAGCTTGAACACACAAGGACTTTTCAATCACAGTTGAAGTCCTTACAGCTAAGATAAAGTTAAATGAAATGTGTCTGTCTTGTTTGTGCGCCTTAGCAGGTAACGTGCCATCCCCCAACGCTCCTCTGAAGAGGATGTTGGCCTACACAGGTTGCTTCAGCCGCATGGCCACCATCAAGGACATCCACCTCTACCTGTCCCAGAGACTCCGCATCAAGGAGGAGGACATGAGACTCTGGCTCTACAACAGTGAGGTGGGCCGCACAGCTGTCGCAAGAGCCGCCATTACTTTTATACATTTGGCTTTTATGAAATGTCACATATTGGTCAGCCAGTATTAGGGCTGCACGATATGAGGAAAATATGCGATAATGTTGAATATCGCGATAACGAAATAAAAGATATTGTGATATAGCGTACTCAGTTCTGCATTTCTGCTGCTTTCAGTATTCCGCTAAAATACAACAAATTGCTTGCTGAATTTAAAACAAACAAAAGGAAATAATTTCCAACATTCTTTTATTGAACAAATTGAACATTGAATTGAATTGAATATAACAGGCAGCACTAAAAAAGAATGACAGTTACATTTTAAAGTGCAGTTTTCTACTGATATTTTCTTTCAACTAACAACTAACATAAAAAATGGGGCGGCCTATAGCTCACCGAGTAGAACGTGCGCCCCGTGTAGGCTGAGTCCTTTGCAGTGGCCCGGGTTCGAATCCGACCTACGGCCCTTTGCTGCGTGTCATCCTCTCTCTCTCTCTCTCTCTCTCTCCCCCCCCCCTCCCCACTTTCCTATCTATCCACTGTCACTATTTAATAAAGGGAAATGCCTCAAAAAATAATTTTAAAAAGCTAACATTAACATTTTAAAAATGTCTGAGCGTCTTTCGCGTTATGTCGCAGCCTTTTGTGATATGTATATTGCGCCAGTTGATGTTGCGATGACGATAAAAATAAAAAAAGCAATATATTGTGCAGTCCTAGCCAGTATATGACACAATACTTCATAACGATGAAGGTAGTGGATAATGTTGGCAGGAGGTTCACTGTAGCACTAAAAACTTCAATAATGTTTTCACCTAGTTGCATAGCATGCGTTTACATTAATATTCCATCCGTTTTCAGCCTGGGATTCAAAAGAAAAGTTTGTATCTAAACGTGGCAGATTATGGTGTTATGGGAGTCCTCCCACCACCACAGTAACGACAACTACAACAACTACAACATGGTCCCAGGTTTCCTGTATGTCACAGGAAATGTTTTGAAATGAAATGAACAATGTGAGCACATTATAAAGCAAGCTCATTAACACAGGGTCCCTCTACAAGACAGGACCATAAGATAGAGCTGGGCAATATATCAATATTATATTGATATCGTGATATGAGACTAGATATCGTCTTAGATTTTGGATATCGTAATATGGCATAAGTGTTGTCTTTTCCTGGATTTAAATGCTGCATTACAGTAAAGTGATGTCATTTTCTGAACTTACCAGCCTGTTGTAACGGTTCTATTATTTGACTTTATCCACTCAGTCATTATATCAACATTACTGATGATTATTTATCAAAAATCACATTCTGTAAATATTTAGCACCAATAGTCAACACTACAATATCGTTGCAGTATCAATATCGAGGTATTTGGTCATAAATATTGTGATATTTGATTTTCTCCATATCGCCCAGCCCTACCATAAGATTACATTGTAATGCACACTGTAGGACACAGTTAATAATGTACTTTTGTGGTGCAAACTCCCAAACAAACAAATTTGCAATAAATCAAATGACCTAAAACCAAATGGCCTTTGGGGCCTCTGGAGATAAGGGGCCCTTGGACGGTTGCCTGTTTTAATCAGTTGATTATCCAGCCAAGGCTTTAAATGCTGTTTGATACGTCCTACCACATTTTATGCAAGAAGCATAATACCTGTCATAAAAGGTTACAGACTTAAAGATCAATGAGCTGGTGGCAACTTGAGTCCAAAAATACCTGCATCACTATTCACGATTAAAGGCCAGCTTGTTGCCAACAGTTACGTTCATAATGTAAAGCAGGCAAACCACAGAGGCTCCAAATAGTCATATTGTGTGTGTGCTAATTTAACTGAAAATGTATTAGGGAATATATATCACCAAGGCACAAAATCAGCTGGGGGCCATTAAGGCTTGTATTATTATCTTAGTGCGAGGCTGTATCTTAAAAAGAGTCCCAAAGTCTAGATCCAAGGCCTTCATAATTTCCATTTTCTAGTTTCACGCTGCATATTTCTAAAATGATCTATGTTTAATTAAGTTAGCACACAGCAAACCAGGGGCCAGGTAGAATTCCGGAGGGTTTGCCCAAAGGTCCCCTATCAGGTTATTACGACCATGTCTGATAGTACCTTTTTAAAATGAACTGATGCAGAAGAAAGAACAACAAGGTAATAATTCCATAGTCCTAATAAATCAGAAGTTACTCCTCGTGGTTTCAACATGTTCTCTCCTCTCTTTGTCCCGTAGAACTACCTCACCCTCCTGGACGATGAAGATCACACACTGGAAAGCCTGAAGATCTATGATGAGCAGCAGCTAGTTATTGAAGGTCTGAAGCACTTCCCTCTTACATTTCTTTCCAGAATTAACAAAACTCTCTTCAGACTTATTAAATGTTATATCCACAGATAATTTCACTGATACCAGGTGATTCTAAATAATGGCACATGGAAGTCTGAGCGAACTGGTTTAATCACAGAAATCTCTTTCTTCCTCCACAGTCAGGAACAAAGACATGAGCTGGCCTGAGGAAATGTCTTTCATTGCCAACAGTAGTAAAATGGACCGACACAAAGGTAAGCTGGAAGACACTGGATGAGCTTATTGTGCATTTGTAAACGGGCAGAGTGGTAGTTTCCGTCAGGTTTTGTCTTGGAATAAAGATGCTCTAATTGGTGGGACTCTATTAGGCAAGTATTACATTTTAAGGGAAATCTTTCAATAATTGCCCATCTACTCTTTGTAGCATAATAGTGGGAGGCAAATGGGAGACACTTATTGTCAAAACATAAGAGCCTACCACAACATTTAATGATTTAAATTTAATCTGCTGCATTTAATTGCAATACTTTGATTTGAGAGGCTGCTTTCGGCAATTGTAAACGTTTCTATGCGCGGTAATGTTACTACAGCAAATATCATGGAACATTTAAGCAGCAAAACTAAACAACTTTAAACTTGACAGAGGATCCAGAACATATAAACATTTAGCTTCTGAATTCCTCTGCTCTGCTCTCTGCCATGTTAGTGTCATTCATATTTTCCTCATTAATGATGCAGTATTTCCTGCAACTTATCCACTATTAATCAGACTAAATAAACTCAACTGCAATCCAAACCTATCACTAATTTTAAAACCTTTTAAAGGCAGTTACACACCAACCAGACGGCCGACCGTTGGCAGAAAAGGCAGTTGGACTAATCCGTTTCCCCGAGTTGGTCAAAAAAGTGCTTCGAAACACACCAAAGCGACGAGACGTAATACGTCTCTATAACAGCAAGCGGAGCTAATCTGTATTGTCGCCCAAAAACTGAAAACCGGCAGCTGATTGGACGAACGCGTCACATGGATCTGGCTGCTGCTTCCGGATTTTGGATTTTTCGAACGGCCATTACTGGCGACTCATTCAGAATACGACCTCATATTGTACTAAAATAGTTCACTGAAACGTGTTTCTGAAAACATTTTAAGAGAGAAATAGGCCATGCAGTTGCTGAATCTGTCTTCATTTCAGATCAACAAAGGTCAGTTTAAAAGATTTTCGTCAGATTTTGAGAGACTCTAGTCACGCTCATCCCGCTTGCCATTTCCAGGTGAGTCCCGACTGCCCTGTCGCCGACTGAGCATATCAGGTCGGCCAAAATGAAGGCTGACAGCTCCTCCAACGGACGACGGCACAGAACACACCGAACCGACTCGAGTCACTGACCTCGCCGGACTGTCAGACGGCCGATTATCGGCCCGGTGTGAAGCTGCTTTAAAGGAACACACTGACTTATTGGGACTTAAACTTATTCACCGTATCCCCCAGAGTTAGATAAGTCCATATATACCCTTCTCATCTCTGTGCGTGTCGTAACTCTGACGCACCCACCAATAGCCTCGCTTAGCCCAGATCCTGGAGGTAACCGGCTCCAACTAGCCTACTGCTCCCAATAAGTGGCTAGGCTAGGCTAGCGGTGGGTGCGTCAGACAGAGACAAAGTCCCAATAAGTTGGCGTGTTCCTTTTAAACCCTAAGACCAAAGCACATTTTAAGACAAAAACCCCAAATGTACTCGCGCCCATGGGCGCAATATTTGCTACTTACACAACATGGGCGCTGGGCATGAAACAACTGTGTCGGTCTGAAACTAGCAATGACAGCTGTGTGCCGCTCTGTGCCAGGTGTAAGATAGAGTCCATAAACTCTGACATTTAGCTGTCACGCTGTACAGTCATTTTAACAGTTTCTCATATGTGCAATAGTAAAAGATATTAAGTAATTGGTTTCGGTCAGTAAAGAAAGCATGTTGCTTTAAATCTGACCAGTATGTCCTTGTTTTCCATCCCAGTTCCCACAGAGAAAGGAGCCACTGGCCTCAGTAACCTTGGCAACACCTGCTTCATGAACTCCAGTATCCAGTGTGTGAGCAACACCAAGCCTCTCACAGACTACTTCATCTCAGGAAGACACCTCTATGAGCTTAACAGGTGCCATTAAAGTGTATCACTTTGCTATAAATCTTTCCACCATTCTCCTGAACTTCTCATTTTCACTGGCTCGTGTTGGTTCCTTTACAGAACCAACCCCATCGGGATGCGAGGTCACATGGCCAAGTGTTACGGTGACCTGGTGATGGAGCTATGGAGCGGGACACAGAAGAACGTGGCTCCACTCAAACTCAGGGTAAGCATTTGCATCACTGTCTGACACATGAAATGTTGAAGACGTTTGTACTTTTCTGACAGTCTGCCATACAAACTGAGAGGTTGGTACATTTTTAGAGCAGCATCTGTTTTAAAGCTGTCAGGGCCAGATGTACGTACATTTGCGACAGCAGCGTTATCAGCGCCATGGCCAACCCGCAGAAAGCGCACGCTGTGATACATCAGCTTACGTCGTATTTACCAAACCTGCAGTTCATCGGGTAATCAGCGCCTTTCTTCGCCCACTATACCGTCAATTGCGCTCCACCTCTACGGTCCGAGCAGCGCATCCGGCTTTTTAAGACCCCAAATGTGCACTCAATCACCCCCCTCGTCTGAATGTGTGCCCGGTTGTAATTTTGCTGAGCTGCTGTTGTTGGTTTGAGTAATGGGTTCATTAGCCATGGTTGTTATTTCAGCATTAGTGGTGGGGAAATGTATGTATTGACTAGTGCGCTGTAGCAAAGCGTTAAGTACTGGTGCTATGATACGGCTGAGTGCATACAGCGATATTCCCACTGCTGATGCTATGACTGTTTGAAATGATCCTGATCATTATTGATCTGACCAATATTTGTAATGTAGCGAAGAGTTTAACAACTGCTGGAATGGAATGTGAACGCTGAGTCGGAGATTCCATGTCATATTTGATTTCTTCCAGTAACTGTAATATCGCATGGCTGCTTAATCTGTAACGCTTAATGATTTTGTGTTCATTCAACTGAAAAAGCGTGATCCTTGTTGCAAAACTCCTTTCAGCTCGTCTCTTTGACGTGTCTTCGTCTTGCTCGGATTACTGCTGCCATTTCACCAGGAGGCATATGCGAGGAAACCCGCTTACGGCTGGTTTACACCTGTTTTTAAGAGGGGGACAATTTTCACCGCAAAATAGAGGCGCGTTGTCATGGGAGTTTTTTGTACATACCCCGTACTACATAATTAGATGCACTTTACGCTTCCCCTCCCATCTCTTTATGGAAAACTCCCACTTTCCCCTTGAGCCTCCCGTGAATGCATATGCATGACACGGAAAAGCGCAATTTGTCATTTTCAGTTCCGGCGACAGGCAGTCTGCGCTTTTACCTCAATGCGGCCTGTTTGTACATACCTCGCCATGCTTTTACGCACACGTTGCGAAAAACAAATACGCCTCAGTGTGCAGTAGCTTTCTTTACTTCTTAGTGGTTTACAGGTCTGGTTAGGTATTGTCATTTTCTCTTCACCTTTCTGCAAACTGCATCACAATCTTTGTGTTTGTGCGCTGTGTCTAAACTTGTTAAAGTGCTACAGGAGGACTTTTAGTGTGCCCTTGAAGTGCTTTTAACATTTATATAGAAATAACGTCTATGATGTCATTACTTCCTCTGCAGTGGACAATAGCAAAGTATGCCCCACGCTTTAATGGCTTCCAGCAGCAGGACTCCCAGGAGCTGCTAGCCTTCCTGCTGGATGGTCTCCATGAAGATCTCAACAGAGTCCATGAGAAACCCTACGTGGAGCTGAAGGACAGTGATGGCCGGCCTGACTGGGAGGTGGCCTCTGAGGTCAGAGATCATGCTGCTGTTCAAATAATATTGTCTACAAATGAAATGAATACTACTTATCTCGCTCTGGCATAATAGTTTGCACAGATAAATATAAATCTGCTTGGAATTCATAGTAAGAACGCAGCTGTCTTATGGTGTGTTTACACCAAATGCAAAGCAAAGTTTTTGTGCAAGAGTGATTACACACAAAGTTGGGAAGTTGTTCCCTCGGCTTTACTTTACTAGTGAGTTTCAGCTCATTGTTTAGCTGTCAAGGGCTGCAACTTTACTGGTTTGGTTCAATGTTACGACTCTCGCCAGCAATTTCCACTGGATGCGTAACAGCTGTGGAACGGCTCCGGAACTTCGACGGAGTCATTAGGTTTCCATTAAAGTCAATGTGTGTATTTCCACTGACTGCAGAACGGCTGCGTCCCTACTCTGTCCCAGCTCCGGCAGTCTGCAGCCCTCCGGAGCAGATACGCAGAGCTTCTATTTTTGCCGGACACCAGAGAGCACCGCAGCAATTCAGCACACGGCAGATAGTGCGGGACAGGAAGTCCAGCACAGAAACAAAATAAAAATCCAGTTAATTTTCTAAGTAAAATCCACCGTGCTCACGGCGGATCATATTTCCCTGCACTACACCTTGAAAACACAGCACAGAGTTGTTTCCCCTCTACTCCTCTGGATGGAAACAAACTGTTGTTGGTTTTGTGGTTCTATTCTACGTGAATTCGCGAGATCTCGTGGGTCCTCGTGACTACAGCTGTCCGTCACAGCCGCAGCCGTGCCGCAACAAATCCGGACCTGGTGGGTATTGACGGACGGCGGAGCACGCAGCTGTTCCGCAACGGAGCTGGTCCGCAGACGTTCCGCATCCAGTGGAAATCCACAGTCATAGTGTCATTTTCAGCTGCAGCAGGCAGCGAAATAATAAATCACATTGGAGTGGAGGGTGCATAATGGAGTCAACATAAGAAAACATATTCATGGATTTTGTCCATTTGACTTTAGAGTAGATAGATAGATAGATAGATAGATAGATTAAGTCAGTTGCAGGAGAGCTAATTAAATAGTGTAAAGGCCAAAGAGGGGGAATAGGCCAGTTATGACTTGAGCATCAGGCCTCTCTGAATCATTAATGGTACAGTTTCAACTGAGAGCTGAGCCCTCCCCTCCTTGGAGGGATGTTGAGGTAATAAGCTGTCACAGCCTCTGCTTTATATTCTTCGAGTCAAAAGATTAGGAGAAGAGAGCAGTCAATACCTGTCAGCTTGTCAGCTAAGCTCTCCTTTAAATTGGTAATGTGTTGGGGTGAGCGGGTAAATGGGGGGGCGGGGGTGGGAGAGGTGGGCGGATGGTTGGGTGGGTTGGGGGAAGGGAGGTGGGTTGATAGGGGTGGGTCGGTATAATAAATAAGTATTGAGGGAAGCATCGTATGTAAAAGTAGAGATGAAATTCTGATTTTGATGATCTTGTTTTTTTTTCATTGTTGTTTCGCCCTTATTTGATGTACTTCCTAGTACCTAAATGTTTTTTTTTTAAATTGGTAATGTTGCAGTATTGATTTTCTATCTGTTTTCTGTATGTCCTGAGGGATACATTTGCAGGATTATTGGTGTGTGTGATCTCACCATTCTGTCTGTGTGTATGTTAATGCTCCTCCACCCTAAAGGCATGGGAGAACCACCTGCGTAGGAACCGCTCCATCGTGGTGGATCTGTTTCACGGTCAGCTCAAGTCCCAGGTGAAGTGTAAGACCTGCGGACACATCAGCGCTCGCTTTGACCCCTTCAACTTCCTGTCTCTGCCCCTGCCCATGGACAGCTCCATGCATCTGGAGATCACTGGTGAGAAGGCTGGAGGAACGATTCTGAAAATGTATTCATTTTTTTTAAAAACGACAAAAACTAAATCAACGTTGTGGTTTGTTTGTAGTCATTAAACTGGATGGCTCCACACCTGTGCGCTACGGCCTGCGGTTGAATATGGATGAAAAGTACACAGGGCTGAAGAAACAGCTGAGTGAACTGTGCAGTCTGAAGCCTGAGCAGATCCTCCTGGCTGAAGTCCATACCTCCAACATCAAGGTACTGAGACTGTTCCACTGATCACACTGCAGGCCTCGTCTCGCACAAAGTGTAGCCAGTAACACAGAGGGAAAGAGGCAACATCATTCTTTGTGTCTAACTCGGTTAGATATCAATTTAAAGGCTCAGTTTACTCAAACTACAAAAAAGTCTAGCAAAACATATCAGAACAGATTTCTTAAAGCCTCAAAACTGTCTGCATGACTAGATGCTACTACATGTACAGTGTTTTTGTAATTTGGGTGAATGAAAGAGATGAGGCACTTTTCACAACACTGTGTTTTAACCTTTTATAGTGTCTGTTGCTCCATATTCCACGTGCAGTGCTCTCTGTTACTGTACTACTGTGAAGTCTGATGTCCCAATTCTTCGTGTTTAGAACTTTCCTCAGGACAACCACAAGGTCCGTCTGTCTGTTAACGGCTTCCTGTGTGCATTTGAGATTCCGGTGCCAGGTTCACCAACGTCACTGAGCTCACCCACACTGACAGGTAAACCTGTTCACTCACACGTTGTCTTTGTACTCTTATCAGCACGGATCTGTCTGAATCCACAGTTGCTCCATTTTGTCATCTCCTCGCTCTTCCCCTTCATTAGACATCACCCCAATAGCCAACGGCTCGTCTGCCAATGGGGACCTGGGCACTAAGACCGTCCTCATTCCCAACGGTGGGCCCGGCACCATGGTGCCGTGTAACCCGGAGTCGCCACTGGACAACGGGGTCGCCAACGGACACATCACACCGGTGCAGGAGAGTCCCTTCATTGGCTACATCATCGCCATGCACAGAAAGATGGTGAGAACTCAATACAAAAGCAGTGTTGCTGTATTGTACAGTACAATATGTGCAAAAACAATACTGTCAGTAATTTTACAGTTATTTCTGCCAAATTATTTGTTACAAAATCATTTCTTTACGTCATGTATCCTCCGGCAGTTAGTTGTAGTTGCTCTATAGGTGATAGCCAAAAGAAATGATGTGCCTGACTGTGTCCCAGCTGTTAGTAAAACTTAAATGTTTGTGTTGCCCTTCAGATGCGTATGGAGCTGTACTTCCTGTCATCTCAGAAGAATCGGCCCAGTCTGTTCGGCATGCCGCTCATAGTTCCCTGCACTGTCAACACCAGTAAGAAGGATCTGTACGATGCCGTTTGGATCCAAGTGTCCCGACTGGCCAGCCCACTGCCTCCACAGGAAGCCAGCAACCACGCCCAGGATTGGTAGGCCTTCGGTCTTCTCCTTTCTACCAACATATTTTTTGTGAATTATTCCGCTGTTGACGGAGCTACATTTAGGTTAGCAGTTATCCCCCACTTCCACTCTTTGTGCTAATCTAAGCTAAACACATCACAATGCAATGTGAGTATCTTTATCTTAGAGGAAATTGTCATAGCTCTTTTTTAGATCTGAAGTGAAGATGATTAGGAATGTCCTGAGCAGATATGCAGGATCAGGGCTCATCGGTATCCGCTATCTAAAGCCTGATCCATATTCGCTCCTTTGTTTAGTGTAATTAATTTCAGGCACAACTAACTGCCAACAGTGCCTTGTTATAAGAATAAAACAGTGAAATTGTTTTGTAACACACAACGTTCTGAGCAAGTTGAGCGTTGAGTGCCATAAACATATCCACACTGAATTTTCTTCTCCTTTTCTTTTTTTCCCTTTTCTGCAGTGATGACAGTATGGGCTACCAGTACCCCTTTACTTTACGGGTTGTGGGTAAGGATGGCAACTCCTGTGCTTGGTGTCCTTGGTACAGGTAAGACATACCTACCTGTATGGTACAGAGTATTTCATATACACACAAATTAGGGAGTAATGTATCTGGTGGCGACGAGACATTGTCTAGATTTTTGTATGATATATGTATGGTGATTTTGGTCATAAGCTGTTCTATAAACGGAAAAGGAAAAATTCTAAGGAAAAGCACAACAATTGATCAGAATGATCAGAGTAACCTCAGACACAAATGAACAAAACTAAGACCAAAAATTAGAATAGATGTTTTTTTAAGCTAGGAACGCTCATAATTTATGGGTTCCAAGATTGCAAGCTGCCTGCCCGTGAACATGTGTATGTACTGCATCTGTACCTGTGTCTGTCTGTGTGTTTCCAGGTTCTGCCGAGGCTGTACAATAGAGTGTACAGAGGACAGAGCCTCTGTGGGAAATGCTTATATAGCCGTGGACTGGGACCCCACCGCCCTGCATCTCCGCTACCAGACCTCCCAGGAGAGGGTAAAACACACAGACTTAAATATAAAATTGCATGTTGTTTTCTTTAATTACATTTTTTTCTAGCTATGAGCGTGTAGCTCTTTCTTTTCCATTGGTTACGCTGTTAATTATCAGCCATTCACCTTGATGCTCTCTTCTCCCATCATAAAGAGAAATGCAAAGGCAGTGGTTACATCCTTAAATTAACATGTTTGGCACAGTTTTTCTTTCCATCATTGTAATGTCTGTCACACCAACTGTGCTTTGAAGATATACTGTAACTGTTAATAGCACCATTTTTATGTTTATGTCCTCTGTACTGTAGTTGATAATTGTAAAAAAACACAACTCCTAAATTAAGATAATCTTGTCAATATGTAAGAGATGAGAGTGAGCCTTCTACTGCAGATCTCTCGGAGTGAGGCCTGCTGAGTGAGTTTCACCGCTCTGCGTCCTACTTTGTTTCCAGACTTTTCCAGCAGTTTATCAATTTATCGCTGTGGTTCACATTGATAAAGTCTTGCAATATTGTGTAAGTTTTGAGATAAGAGCTAGCCGAGATAAGTAAATCTGCTAAACAGAATCTGCTTTAGTTCTAAAGTTGACCACACAGACTTACCAGTGAGCTGCTTAATGCTCAGTTCATTCAGCTTCAGAGTGAGATCCAATAAAGAGTCCAGGATTCTGGGATGTGTACGCCGTGCCATTAAGGTTATAATGTTACTTCAGCTGGTTTGTGATAGTGTACTCAAGTAAAGATACATACTATAAGAATGGTGGTACAAAAAAAAAAGCTGCCTCAGCTGTAATTTGTGGTAAGGTTAGTTAGCAGTAAGATCAGGGTTACACCACATACAACATTAAGAAAACTACACACAGTTAAATGTCAAAAATCGAAGAAATCGCTTGGCTTTACCTTAAAAGACATCATGTTGCATCTTTCCAGAGTCAATGCTCTTCATCTGCTAACAGTTGCTGGTTGTGAAGAAGACAGACAAAAAAAGCAGAATTGGGGGCGACCTCTAGTTCACCCTGTAGAGCGTGCGCCCCATGTTGGCTCAGTCCTTTGCAGCAGCCCGGGTTCGAATCCGACCTGCGGCCCTTTGCTGCTTGTCATCCCCTCTCTCTCCCCCCACTTCCCTGTCTATTCACTGTCCCTATCTAATAAAGGAAAAGTCCCCCAAAAAATAATCTTAAAAGAATAGCATGAATTCATCCTCATCCTGTTCAGTATCCTCACCATCATGGTCTCCCTGCAGATTGTGGAGGAGCACTGCAGTGTGGAGCAGTCCCGTCGGGCCCAGGCTGAGCCCATCAGCTTGGACAGCTGTCTGAAGGCCTTCACCAGCGAGGAAGAGCTGGGTGAGGACGAGCTCTACTACTGCTCCAAGTGCAAGACGCACCGGCTGGCCACTAAGAAGCTGGACCTCTGGAGGCTGCCACCTATGCTGGTCAGTGGCACACTTCTAAGTCTGTGTCAGACCTGAGCTCTGGCTGTAGAACTCTACATGAGGTTTTCAATAGGGCTGCACAATTGATAGCAATTTTACCGAAATCGGAATTTGGACTAGCGCAATATCCAAATCGCAGGTGGGGGGTGCGCAATATTTGTTAAAGGCAAAATATGTGTCAAACCATTTTTAATTAAGTATTGTGGTGCTGCAGAGACAGCATACAAATTGTCTACAAATTGTATCGTATGTATATGTTTGGTACAGATCCCGGCAAAAAAAAAAAAAATCACACTGTAATCATTTATTTTTTGATGTCAATATTTTTCAATGAAAATGAGAATGATACAAAATGATCATTCCCTCCAAAATCGTTAATCATATCGCGATCGCAATATCAGTCAAAAATAATTAGATCTTTTCCTCATTTCGTGCAGCCCTAGTTTTCAGTACTATTTACTGTTTGTATTGAAACTAGTTGAAGGACAACACAGTATGTGTGTGTGTTCTCTTCTTCAGATTGTGCACCTGAAACGCTTCCAGTTTGTAAATGGTCGTTGGATCAAATCCCAGAAGATTGTCAAGTTCCCGAGGGAGAGTTTTGACCCCAGCGCCTTCCTGGCTCCCAGAGACCTGGAGCAGCACTGCCTTCACTCCCGCAGTAAGAGCGAGGATCTGCTGAGGGTCGGAGAAGACAACCTGTCCTCCATCTCTGCCCCCGCTGGCTTCTGCAACCTCCCCAAAGGTTCCACATGTTGATTTAAGCCCGATATTTAGTTGCAAGCCAATCATGCACTGGGACTACTTAGATTTTTAAAGAGACATATGCATTTTGATGTTAAACAGCATGACAGTTTGTGAAACAAAATAGACAGAAGTATAAATAAGCAGAGCAGCTAATGGCAGAGGACGTGTATTTAACTCTGTGGTTTCCCAACAGCCTCCCCTGCCTCTAGCAGGAAGTCAACGCCTTCCCTTAGCCGGACCAGCAGCCCCTCTGGCAGCCCAAAGACCGGCAGCATAGGCCGCAGGCCAGGCCGGCTACGCCTGCCCCAGCTGGGCAGCAGACACCGTCTCTCTAACAGCAAGGAGAACCTGGATGGAGCTGCTAATCCTGAGGCTGAGCCACGGGACGGTGCGCCACAGCCAGACACAGAGGGGAGCACAGCAGAGGCAGAAGAATTGAGCCTTCCTGGATTAGGAGACATGATCACGTCAGAGGCATCGTGCGGTACTGAGGTGTCCAGCAGCCTCTGTGACGTGGTCCTGGTGAACGGTGACAGCAACGGGCTGAGCTCAGACTGCAGCACAGAGAGCAGCATGGACCCTGACAACTCGCTGCTCCAGCACAGTGACAACATGTGTCTGGACGCCATCTACAACCTCTATGCAATATCAGTAAGTATCACACATCAACATCACCGTCACACACACACAAGTTTTTTTTCTTTTTCTGCTTTGAAACAAAGTCTAAAATATTGTTCTGCTTTATCTCGTCAGTGTCATTCAGGAATCATGGGAGGAGGCCACTATGTGACGTATGCCAAAAACCCCAATGAGAAATGGTACTGTTATAATGACAGCAGCTGTAAGGTAAGGCGTTAGGACACTTCATATTCTACTTCCATAATTAATAGCATACCTTTCATTACTGTATTTTGATTATTGCCTTGGATAACTAGCTTTATAATTAAAGACAAAAGACATGGAAATCTAGCTTTTTTACAATATCGACCCTTGAAATAAAGGGGGCAAGACTCAGGGCAGAGCAGCAAAAGGTTAGTTAAGTAATAGTGTTTTTGTTTTGTTTTTACACCTATCGAACAATAAAGACGTCAAAGGGAAAACACATCTATATAAACTGATTGGAATAAAAGCCATTATATGCAGTATTTGGAAGTCCTTGACGTTGGAGGCATCTAGTGGTGGATACATGCCATCACATATCTTAAATCTGCCTGTAATGTTTTCCAGAATTGAACAACTCATAACAGGTTAATCGACATGTTCCTTGAAAAGATCAATATCACATCCCCTCTTTGTTTTACAAAAAAAAAAAAAAAATGTCCTCCAGGAAGTGCACTCTGAGGAGATCGACACCGACTCGGCGTACATCCTCTTCTACGAGCAGCAAGGAGTCGACTACTCCCAGTTTCTGCCAAAGATTGATGGCAAGAAGATGGCCGACACCAGTAGCATGGATGAAGACTTTGAGTCCGACTACAAGAAATACTGTGTCCTCCAGTGATCGCACCTTGTCTTCCATCAGCCAGCACTACACCCGCTCTCTGCTCCCGCCTGCTGCTCTGAGCAGGAAGCACCAGGCGTTCAGATCGTTTGGAAGAATTCTGACAAACTGCTAAATGACTAGAGTCGGACTGTGGTCTCGGTCTTTAGGGATGCGTCGCAGCACTTTCTACACTTGATCGCAAACATATTTTAGTTCAACGGTTTGCCAAGACATCAATGAAGCCCTGGAAAAAGCACTGAACTGGTGCACTTTGCTGAGCCTGACAAAACAAACACCCCCCCCCCCCCCCCTCCCCTCATGTGAACAACCCTCGCCATAACATACATGTAACATATACTTGCATACTAACGCATCTCTGAATGTATGGCCAAGTCATGAAGTGATGTTGCTTTGTTATTGTGCATTTATCACTTGTGATGTCAAAATGAAAAGAAAAAAAGAAAAAAAAACATTTACACCTGGAGTTATCATGTGATCTGAGCCTGAATATCTTCTAGGAAGGAAAATGATGACGCCATAGAATGAAGTCCAGGCAAAGCCAATGATTGGATACAGGTTGAGTTTTAAATGCCAAGTGTAAACGGGGCCCAAGAGTTAAAGAACCTGTGTTGATGTCATGTTTGACGCCACAGATCAACATGATGTTGACATTTGGTATCTAGCGTATTGGATACTATGACAAGCTTTTAAAAAAAAAAGAGAGGAAAAAAAAAAAAGGTTCTGAAAGGTTTTATTAGCGATAGTGTCACTGGGGAAAATAGAAGTCACATGCTACCTCATCGCTTCCTACAGTCTGTCGGCCAACTGTACCCTAAAAGTCTGTGACAGTATTATTAATAACACAAATGCTTCCTTCCAGTGTAGGAGTCATGGTACACACAGGCCCTGATGTGGACATACAATTAGGCCTTTTTGCCAAAACGGTTTCATTCCACAGCTGCCAAATATCAGTGGTAATTTGTGCATCGTTGACCTGTGTGCACCCATAACTTCTTTGAAACTGGGTTTGTTTAGGACACAGGTGCCATGATCTCAAAAGAAGGCTTAAAGAGTAATTAATATACAGTATACAGTATGTTCAATCCTTTTTTTTTTTTTTTTCTTTTTTTTTGAATTCTACAAATGCGTTGTTTTAAAAAAAGATTTATTTTATTGTTGTGATTTTTCTTTTCTTCTTCAGTAGCCACTTCAGGTTGTAAATGGATATTCATTTCAGAGCTACACCAGAGGCATCGGGCTTGTCGTCACAGCGCTGCGACGTGAACTTTTCACCTGCTGCAATTCTCAACTGTTGAGATTCAAACTGATGCGGTATACTAATGTTAATATCCCCAAAGAAAAAGTTGGGCCGAAAATGATTTTACCTGTCATTTTAACATTATATTAATTAAAGAGTAACTTAAAAGAGTACTCCACCGATTTAGCTTTGCACTCCTATATAACATTGTCGGACCCACAAAGGCCAGTAAAAACAAACTGATCCAAATCAATGCGTCAGAATGCGAGATGTCATATACCTTCATCCGACCAATACCTTCATTACCTACAATGCAACTCGGCGGCTAACAATTCAATCAATCAGACTTTCGGGTGTGTTATGCTAGTAGCAGTTAAACGGCTACAGAGGTCTAACAGGATCACTTCTTTCGAACTCCCCACACCCAGATTCTTTTTTTATTTTTTTATTTTCAGATGTAATCTTAATGCCCCATTTGACACTGAATCAAGTGACATCACATGAGGACATTTTAAGACTCCACACCGCTCCCTCTGGAGACACAAAATACTTTTTTCACATATTCACTAGTGCTCCCCAACACCTGGAAAAACCCTTTGATGTGTAAAATTCGCTGAGTTCCCGTTTAACAGCAGGCTGAAAAGCAGACTTTTACTGCTCTCTCTGGTTGAAAGTTTCACGCATGTTTCTGTGTGCCTAGTGGCTCCTGTAACCACACCCAACCGGGATGTCACAGTGTCCTGAAGTACACTTGTACATCACTGCAGCAAGGTGTGAAGTGAAACCACTGTCACCAAAAACCACATTTTCAGGGTGTGTTAAGTTACTCTTTAAAGGCCACTCCTAAGACGTCACAAAGCCATTAATGGACCGCTCCCCTGCACATTGCCTGTTGAATCCGTTAGCTACAGTACAGTAGTAGTCAGACCTGTAAAAACGTCACACAACACTGAACCCAATGTTTAGATTCTCATTTGTTTTCTGTGCACCGAGGCTAAATATTGGTTTCATGTAAATTCCGAATTCTGTTTCTTTCTTTTTTTATTTGAAAGTTTGGCTACTTGATGTGACTGTTGAGGTTAGTTTGAAACGAACACACCCGTGTGTTGCTGCGTGGAGTCGAGTGGCAGAGCTTTGTGTAGCAGCATGTGTAGAGCTCTTCCTGCGCAGGGCTCTGTCTAATCACTGTGAACGGACAGCAGACGGTTCCCCACTTTGTCTTTCGAAATCACAGGAGATGAATCTCTGTGTTCACCCTCTTTTTAGCTGCTGTATTTAATGAGGAGAAGGTGTTATTATGGATGTATTTGGAGAGATCTGTCATTGAATGAAACTTTATATTCCTTTGCCGAGTACGTTTGTTGAACAAATGGAAATGTACAGATGAGTGCTATTTATGTTTTCTTGCTCAGCTCTTTTCGTCCTCCACCCTCCTGCCTTTCCACCGAGCTGTAGACGATGTCCAGTTGGTGTCGGTGTTTGAAACGTCATCACATGGCTCAAAGCAGTGGTGTAGTCTAATGTATTATAGTGGGTGTACTGTATATGTATATATGGGCCAGGATGGGGGGCATAATCATAGTGGGGGGTCTGGGTGCCCTCCCCAGGAACATTTTTAATTTCCTGCATTCTGACACACTTTTATGCACCAATTTACGGTGGAAATACCTTTGTTTAGCCTATGCGAAGAAAAAAAACACAGATGACAATTCAAATATATATCTAAATTATAATGCAAAGTAGGTTGTTACATGTCATTGCACATTTTTAAGTGGGTATATGGAAATCCTGGAGCTTTCTTAGTGGGTATACTGCGTATACCTGCGTATCACGTAGACTACACCACTGGCTCAAAGGGAAAATGTTCCTAAGGATTGGTCTCTTGACAACCCAGTTTGTAACGTTTGCTTCATATAAAGGTGCAATAGCTGTCAACTTTTATATATTTTTTTTTTTGTGGGTGCGAATGTTCCCTCAAACGACTACTAGTGTTGATGCTAAGCATACCGCAACTGTAGCTTAAACAAAAAAAAGCAAAAACACAATTTAAAGTTGGAGTGAATTTCAGCACAACTTTCGTAATCCAGGAACAAAGATCTTCTGCCCAAAAGAGCTAAATATTGACGTTGAAATTGTTTGAAACATGATCTTGTGAACCACAGGAATAGTATGCCCATCTGCCCCCCCCCCCCCCCCCACCCACCCCAACCCCCCAGAACCCAGAAGAGTAGTTCGAATGTCGGCAGGCAGTGCAATCTACTACTGAGCTGTCTGTCAGTGTCTGTAGCCTCTTTTTATTTAAGTTCATTTCTGTTGGATCTGAACTAGACGTGTTAATTTAAAGAACTTTTTGTAAGGTGTTTGTTGAAAGAAAAGTGATGTTGCACTGACATGAAAACATGTACATACAAAAAAATGTTTTGTAAATAAGCCAATGAAAACTATGTATTTGAATATGAACTGTACAAAATACTGTACTTGTAGTTGTATATGGAGTGATACCGTTGATCTGTAACAAAATACCCAAGCAACAAATTAAATTCTGCAGAGGAAACGTTAACACCAGATTGAAATGTGTTGTTTTCTGTGTTCTGAGCAATGCAGATTTGACTTTTAATGGCGATCTGTTGTTCGGTCGACTCCAATATATGTTGAAATCGAATATATGGAAAACTTTGGTACAGGCATTCATGTTCCCCACAGGATGAATTGTTATACATTTGGTGATCCATCTTTTACAATCATCTAATTTGCAGTAGAATGATAGTATGGTATTCTATTCTGATATAGGTATTTACAAACTGCTTGGCACATGTGAATGAATAAAAAAATTGTTTATTTTGTTGTCCATCCATTACAGGATTATTCAGACCCATTTGAAATAAACATTTTCCTAGTGCTGACACAAAACTAAATATGTACACAAAGGGTACAAGTATACAATTTACAATTCAACCCTGATAAATGCAGGGTAAATACAAGTTGGGTACTAACATAAAGTTAACATTTCAACATAAAACTCTTTCAGACCAGAATAAATTATGGTATAAGTTAGGGCTGCACAATATATCGTTTTGTTTTTTTATTGCCATCACAATATCAACTGGCGCAAGTAACATATTGCGAAAGTAGAGTTGTTCCGATACCGATTCCAGTATCGGAAATGCCTCCGAAAAAATGCTGGTATCAGCAAGTACGCGAGTCTAGGCATAGATCTGATACTGCATAATTTAGCCCCAAAAAATCTACTTTAACGTAGTTTGTTCTTTTTCAGATATGACTGACTGTCAAACTAGATAATAAAAGAAACGTGGCATCATTCTCTCTATGTATTTGCTTTACAAAAGGTTTCACCTGAGCAAGGCCATACAACGATAACAATCATATCACAGCCATACAGCATTAGTAGTTAGTATGCAGCTGTTAAATAGTACTCAAAAATATATATTTTTCTTAACGCACAGATATAGGATCAGTACTTAGTATAGGTCGATACTCAAGTTCAGGTATCGGAATCGATATCGGGAAGGAAAAAATAGTATCGGAACATCTCTACATGTCAGAGTTCCTGAATTCAGATTAAATCCTAATTATGCAGGTGTACATGGTTATATCTAGGTATGGGCCGGTTACCGGTTTCAAGGTGCACCGCGGTTTGAAAAAGTAAAGGTTCAAAACCACTAACATTTTCTGTCATGCCGTTCCTAAGGTATGAGGAGTGGTCAAGGACAGAAACTGCAGTTTAGTAATCCGTTTTCCTGCCAGTGGGAGTGTTTAAAAATAAAACACATTGTGTTCAACAGGGGGAAAAATTGTTTTTTACCCAGACATTTAAAAAAATAATACATTTTAAAGCTGTAATTGCAATATCGTGAAACAGTGATATTTTTGCTGAAGGTTATCATCCCGTCAGAATCGTATACCGGCCCATGCCTAGTTATAACCATTATAACCTCATACTCCTTATTATTACTCTGCTGAAATGTCAACTGCTTTTGCTATTCCTCCACCATCTCAACCAGTTTCTTATGTGCTCAAGGTTTGCTATTGTTGGTTTAAGATCTGATCTTCATTTATGTGTTTATTAAGGGGAAACTCTGTCTCCCAGCTCTCCTCTTGTTGCTCGGACTGTATAACCATTTGCTATAAAAGGTCAATAACCTTCACGTGTCTTTGACTCAAGTTGTTTTATGACCAATTACCTGATCCCATCAGCCCTTTGTTGTACTTTGTATTTAGTCAGTGAACATGTGAACTTTAATTTAAGCAACATGTTAACATTAGCATTAACATGAGCATGTTTCCGTACTGACAGCATTTAGCTCCAAGCACTGCTGTGCTGTGTGCACAGCTTTACAGAGCCGCAAGCGTGGCTCGTTTAAAATAGTTCTACTCGTCACTCTCCTTCCTGAGCGTAAAGTATAATGTTTCTGCAGTAAGCCTGTGTGCAGATGCGAAAGGTAACCACATGCATGATCTCTACAGAAACTTCCCCCTAAGGAAACACTGCTACTGAAACGCAGATATGTCTTTCATATGCACAATGCGAAGGGGCTTTTCCTCTTCACTTACCTAATGCTGACTGACATGTCCACAGCGTTCACAGCATACATTTTAGACCCTCAAGCAACAACTATTACGCCTTAAAGATAGACTATGGCTGGTTTATCGATTAAAGCAGGGGTCGTCACCGTTTTTTAAGCCAAGGACCCCTTAAGAGAGACGGAACAGGGACCCCCTACTATATATTAGAGCCCGACTGATAAAGGATTTTTAAGGCCGATATTGATACAAATATTTGATGATTTAAAAATCAGATATTCCGATATATCGGCCGAGATATATTTTAAAAAAAAAATCCAGAAACACGTAACAAAACATAAACAGATTTCCCTAACATTAGTTATTTGTAGTTATTTATGAGTCCTCACTAAAATAATATGATAATGCAGTTTAAAAATAAACTTGTTTGTTGTATTGACTCAACAGAACAGAGGAACATCAAAATATATTAAAGTTCTGAAAAATTAAATGTATAAAAATACAAACTTAAGATATGAAACATAAAGGGTTAAACATGAGTGTTGCCAGCAGGGACATTGTAGAGCGCCCTCTGGTAACACTCATAACATGGTGGAAGGGCGTTTCGTCCGTTTTTATTAAATTTTTTAAATATTCATTTATTGGCCATTATAAATGCTGATATCGATAGTTTGTAAAATGCCTAATATCGGCCGATATATCTGCCCGCCGATATATCGGCCCGCCTCTACTACATATATTGTATAAAATTAAGTTCAATATTAAACTGGGCCTACAATAACGTGTAGAGCGGCCTAAGGCCTTTATACATACTTTTTTTAGTCAAAAGAATACAAAGCTATTCAAATAATAATTGTTGGCATGATTTTATAAATCATGTTATAATAATAAACATACATGTGGCACAGTGAATCCTTAGGATGAACTGTATCTGCGATGGCTACTTTAGTGACTACCTCACCTGTAGGCCAGTTAGCCTATCAATAATGTTTTTGTTTTTTCAATAATAGGCTGATTTATTTTTGCTAATAATATGTTGGATTCTGGTTAAGACGTTAACAATATTTTGGTGGCCCCCCCTGCAGTAACTCAGAGGACCCCCTAAGGGTCCCAGACCACAACCGTCCCGTTCTTCTTTTCCTAAACCCAACTGTCCCATTCTTGTCCCGCGTGTCATGGAAACGTAAGCCCACCCACGACCTTTTCCTTAACCTAACTGCATCAAAAGTGACCCCAATAGTCCCGACCAATCGCGTTTAGATAAAGCGCGTTTAGATAAGTCTCCTTTAGCGTCAATAACAACGCAAAGGCACATGACCAAGCGTCCGTATTTTACGCAATGGGAGTGAGAATCTGTTGTTCTTAGGGACTTTGTACTATATTATATCTGTTGGTGGATTGTCCAGATGACATGCAGTAGCCTACTCTCTGATTTCGACTCAACAATCAGCTGTTACGCTTAACTCCACACTAGCAAATGTATGCAGTGACTAAGTAGCCTACTTTTACTCACATTTATGTGACAGCTTCAAACTATATGTTGCTAATCATGCTAAACTCACTTAAATATCTAAGTTAATCCATTTGTTTAATCTTTTTTCTTATATAGCTGAAAGCCTCGCAAGAAATAATGAGATAAATGAGAACATTTCCAACATTTTAAAAGAGACAGTAGATTTACCAAGTGTCTTCATGTACAGTTCTTTAGGAAGTAGAATGTACAGTACAGGAAGTGATGTCAAAACCCTTCCGATTTTTTCAGAATAGGGGTTATTGTTAAGTGGTAACACCGGTGACATGACACCAGGGGACAGACATTTTCATAATATTATTTACAATATTTAGTTGGTACTTCACTTTGTTTTGTTATCCACTTCATGAATGTGATATTGGTGTGAACATTATTGCATTTAAAAATGGGAGAACAATATCTTTTTAAACTCAAAAAATGCTCTTAAACCTCCATATATGCAATTATATATAGCAACTTTCTTTTACTTGTAATTTTATATAATTGATTAAAAACAACTATTTTCCAATCCATGGCTCAAATAGTTATAACTATTCAAAGAATATGCTCATTATTAAAATATAAAAATGAAATGTGACTAAAAAGTATGATTTTTTTTCAAAGCCTGGGGACAGTAAAGTGGGTTGTTTCTATAGAATGACTCATACAGTAAAGTAAACCACCACCACTGACAGGGGAACCACTTACTTTTTATACTTTCAGTTTGATAATAATCTAATGCAGGACTTTTGCTTGTGTTGGAATATTTTTACGTTGCTGTACTGCTATTTTTACTAAGGTGAAAGATCTGAATACATCAAAATGAGGGTTAAACATGTCTAAAAAACCCATATACGCTTTGTTCTCCTTACAATCTCTCATAGAAATTCATTAAAACCAACCATATTTTAAGTTTTTCATTGGAATAATCTGTTAATCTGACTTTGGGTGGTTTGCATCCAACAAAACTAGGCTACCTAAACTGATTTACTCAATCTTCCTATCCCAAATAATCTAATCAGTGATCACTTTGAGCCCAGTCACAGCCCATTCAAGCTAAGTTTTTTAAGTTCTGATGTCTGGGAGAGTTTATATAACCATAGTTCAGTGTTCGTGCTGAACATCAGGTACATGTAGAATGTGATACAGAGTGTCATGCAGCTCAAACCGCCCGCTGCTCCTGTTCATTTCCTCTGCTTATGTTGTGGTTGACACGCAATGAGAACTCTCGCTGGTGACAATACAGACAGGCTTAAGGTTAACACAACACATGGTTGAATTTTTAGGTAACTCCGGACAGAATAAACACAGAACATAGACAGACAGACTGCTTCAACGTAACGGTTCCAGCTGGCTTCTGATCATCATCAGTCACTTCTCAAACTGGTGTTCATCAGAAAACAAAGGTAAGGCGTTAATTTTCATTTTATGTGGATGTATGAGCTTATTGTGTCTTTTACTGTGCGTTCTTATTGTTTTGGGCTTCACAGGATGTTCTTACATCAAACTTCCACAATGTTAGTATTTTTCCTCTTGTAATTAATAATCTTGTAATTCCTCTTGTAATTTCCTGTGTAATTAATACAATAAAGTACATCATTGTATTGTTCCTGCTCAGCCTTTCTTTGGATCACTGGTGTCATTTTAATTGCTACCCTATCACATTCCAGGCTGAGGTGGTGTTCTTTCATTAAAATCGCCCTTGTTGAACAGAATACACAATGCTGACTAATTCCACCAGTGAAGATGGGACTGCCACAGGTAAGATTTACATCCAGTTGTGTTCACTGACATGTGTGAGAGCGTGTTGGAGCTGACTGTTTATGTCCTGTTAGCTTGTTTAGATCAGCCCCTGGACCGGCTTGTCTGCATCCTCATAGGGGCCCTCTCCTTCACCATCCTGGTGTTCACACTGCTGGGGGTCGTGTGTCTCAGAAAGTAAGGCAGGCTGAAATGATTTCACAAGGAATTTACTGGATGATTAAATGTGTCATTTGATTTGGCTGAGTTTATATTGCAGTTGTAAAATGTTTATAGAACAATAAGGTTTATTAGCTGAAAACACAAAGTCTAACGTATTCAATATTGCATCAACAAGTGCAATTACCTTTTAATTGGTATTTCTAGATATCATATCTGCTTTTGATCACAGGAAAACTGAGGGCTTTTAGTTTTCACAATGAAATACCTTCTTTTTTTTAACAGCGGACTAACTTTGTCATAGCACGTAATTGTAGCACAGGGGTAATTAACTATCAACATTAATGATGTCTCTGTTTGTATTTATGTAAAGTTTTTTTTCGGGAGCACATTTAAACACAGCTTAAGCTGACCAAAGTGCTGTACAAAAAAGCACCAAGATGCTGTATAACTGAACACTGAAATGTAAAATATAAGTCTTAAATAGAAAACACAAAAGAACATCCCAACGACAACAACGAGCTGAAATTCACAAATAGGCCTACATCATTTTAAGAATATTTAAGTGTCCTAATAATACTTGCAAATACCTGCAAATGGAGTGCAGCTATTTTGAATGCTTTTAGTTACACATGAGGTTTTCCTGTATGGAAGAGGATTAGGGCCACATGTGAGTTCTGAGTTTAAAGTCTGAATTCTGAGAATAAAGTCCGGATTCTGATTTTAATCTCGGAATTCTGATTTTATTCTTAGAATTACGAATAAGTCTAATTAATTTTTTTTTAAAGGTGCAATATGTAATACTGACAGCTAGTGTTTAAAATAGTTACTGCAGTACAAATTCAAAATACTGGAGAGAGTCGTCTCCCCCGCCCCCTCCTCCCCAGACTCGAAGTTCACGTTGGTTGCCAGGCTGAGACCGGAGCATCCACAACAGTGTTGCTAGACGCTTGCAGTGTTGCCAACTTAGCGACTTTGTCGCTATATTTAGCGACTTTTCAGACCCCCTTAGCGACTTTTTTTCAAAAAAGCGACTAGCGACAAATCTGGCGACTTTCTGTAGAAAAGTCGCCAGTATTGTCCAGCGAGCACGCGAGGTATTTCTCTCCGGTAGCGCCAAAACAGTCTCCTGTTCTGTGACAGAGGAGCGCCAAAACAGTCTCCTGTTCTGTGACAGAGGAGCAGCGGAGCAGCCTCTCCCCTCTCTCCTCATGTGCAGCAGCACTGCGCACAGTGTACAGGCAGGTAGAAGGGGAGGTGGGGACAGGGTGTGCGGGGGCCGGTGTAGGTAGGACAGACAGCAGGACGCGACGGGAGAAAGACGCCACTGAGCTGGCCTGGTCCTGGGCAAGCCAGCCTTCTTTGAGAATTCTTTATCGATCTTTTTCCCTCCCATTGTAGAATTTAATTTTTTACTTCAAAGATAGGCTACCTAAGTAATAATTATAAGGTAAAATAAATTCCTGTATTGAATTTGTGATTATTTGGCTAAAGAATTATATTTCTTTCTATCTACCTTGCTGACACAACCACTAGGCTTTATACAAATGATTGCGTAATGACGTAAAAAATATGCAAATTAGCGTATGACGTCATCTAGCGACTTTCATTGGAAAATAGTTGGCAACACTGGACGCTTGTTTCACATAGCCAGACATTACTCCACAGCACAGCGGAGTAGCTAACGTTAGATGCTGGCTATATTGACAGTCATAAAAGCCCGTGCTCACGTGGAGCTCTGTACCCAACTGACAGACGCACTTTTTCGGCTTAGAATTACCGTAGGAACTGCTAAAAAATCCTACAACCTCGCCATCCTCTCCACCTGCCAGACAGACACGCTTCCTCGGCTTAGAATTACGATAGGAACCGCTAAAAATACCATTACCTTTCCGTCCTTTTACACCCGACTGAACACACTTTATTGGCTTAACATTACAGCAACAATCGCTAAACACACTGCAAACTCAAGGTCCTCTCTTTCCGATTTACAGCCCCCCTCTCTTGGCTTCAAATAACTCACCGTTGTCGGCTACAGCCGCTTAAACGTTGTAAACAGCTGTGGCTGCTTGCCTGGTCCTGGTAACGTTAGCAGGGTTAGCATGGCAGCGTTAGCTAGGACCAGTCGAGATCACTTCACTGGCTGTGTCTCACTTGTTTTTGCGAGTAACCAACTCGGGTACTCTAGCTATATAATTCAATGTGAGTAGCTACACAAATGTTGAAATGACATAAAATGCCCATCCCTAGTATCTGTGATAAATTAGCCTGAAGCTAATGCTTACCTGTCCGGAGGAAATTAGCCAACTCTGCATCATTTTGGGCTCTAACTTGTCTCCAGCTTTCAAATGCATCTCCAATATTTACCCAGACGGGTTTGTTACGTCTCTGGTCACGAAACTATTAGAAACATGCCGTTTTTTTGTCGGGTAAAATCAATCTCTGTTGATCCTGTTCGTTTGTTTGCTGCTTTTATGGCTGTACTAACCTCACAGCTGTAGCGCGCTGGGTTTATGTTTTTCCAGGTATATCTGGCAACCCAGCCTGGCTGTCAGACTGGGCAGTTGATAACAACACACAGGCCAAAACACAAACAGAAATTACATCACGGAACGGAAATTACAAAAGGAGAAAATACTGGCATTAGCATTGTTGTCAGAAAAGATAGTATTTCAACTTAGCATGTTTCCTTAATATCCAATGACGCATTGGGGTCATTTTTGGATTTATTACAATAAATATATTACATATTGGACCTTTAAGTTAAAAAAAAAAAAGAAAAAAAAGTCAGAATTCTGAGATTGAAGTCAGAATTCTTACTTTAAACTCACAACTCAATAGATTTTTTCACATGTGGCCTTAATCCCTTCTTATATACTGTCTATGCTTAATCCTCCTCCGTATCCTGCCATGTCAAAATGTCTGCCGAAAATGGCCAACACCATGAATTTCTGCAGAAATGCAGCATAGGTTAATGCTAGGTATGTCGATCCACCACTTTGGTCCAAAATATTTGACAACTAGAAATGCCATAAAATTTGGTATTGACACTCATGACCCGGGTGATTATTCTGTAAATTCTATTAGCCACCAGCAGGTTGAACGTTTTGGGTTTGAGTGAAATTAGATGGATTGCCATAAAATGACGATTAAGTTCCCCTCAGGATGAATGGTAATCACTTTGTTGATCCCCTGAATTTTCATCTTGCGCCACCATCAGGTCAAAGTTTTAATTTGTCCTTAGGTTTATGACCAAATACCTGCACAAAAAAAGAGACATTTCCATCAGCCTCAGCTGTACTTTGAGCTTAGTGCTTGTTAGCATATGTTAGCCAGCTAACACAAGAAACAAGATGGTTAAGATATTATAACCAGCTAAACATCAGCATGTTTGCATTGTTAACGTGAGCATATTAGCATGCTAACATTAACATTACCACTGTGCTAAAAGAAATATAAGAAATAGATTATTTATATTCAAGGCTTTCTTGTGAAATAGGTTCTTAAGCCTCCAACTGGAAATAGTGATGTTCCCACAGAAACATTACTTACTCCAACTTTTGTTTCTTAAACAGGTAGATATTTAGTTTCTAGTCTTTATCTTATCTCCAGCTAACAACACAGCTGCCTAGAGCTTTTGTTGGAATCCTTGCAAACCTGGCTTGCACAGTGTTAGGTGTTTCACAATATACACTACTTTTTCTTTCAGATATCATTCTTTGGTCTGGACCATTCGGGAGCTGCAGCGTAGCAAGTTGTGGCTGGATGCTGTTCCTCGGCTGGAAGCTCCCCTCATGCCTATGAAACCAGGTCCAGCAGCGGGGGACGAGGAGGAGGAGGAGGAAGAGGAGCTTCCTCCTCAAATTCCCCTGCAGCAGAGCAGCACAGTCAGGCCCTCCTCCAGGAGGCTGTGGAAAGGCCTGCAGCAGGTACTACTCATACACCAACCTTTAGTGAGGACAGCATAACTGTCTTCATGTCATCACATGATGCTGATATTTTATGCAGTCAGATATTTTACCTACTTAAGGGCTGCTTTATTTCCGTTAGGAGTCAGCTGGAGACACAGCAGAGGAAATCTCACATGCAAGATACGCTGAACTGAATTTTATCTGTACATGTGACACATGATCTGTGTTTTCTCACCAATGTCGCTTATGTGCCAAAGGAGACTTGATCAGCACTAATACTGTAATTTTTTAATAAAGATATATTTTACTTTGCCTTCAGATAGAGCCAAAATCAGACATTTTTGGTACAATTTCTTAAAAAATGATTTTATTAATCTAACACTGGGGAAATCCCCTTATTACAGCAGCTCAAAAGAAAGATTCTGACATCAGAATAACACAAATACACATTAAATAGATAGGAAAAATATACATAAAGTATTATAAGAAATAGAAAAAATAGAGTAAGAGTTATAATAACAGTAATATGTACACTATACACCCTTATATAAACAGACTATATATACACAGGTATACAGACGAGTAAGGTGAATAGAAATGTCATTGCACAGTAGGAGGTGACACAGAGTAATAAATAAATAAATATGCATAGTGCACAATATTGTCAAGTGATGGCTCATGTTGCAGAATCAGCTAGCAGTGCTACATTATAATGGTGTAGTAAAGAGTATGACTGTTGCTGGAATAAAGGACCTGCGGTAGCGCCTCTTTCTTGGTCAGGGTACTAAAGTATAATCCGTTTTTCGTTTTAAACCAAAAACGAAACATCGAAAAAACGGGTCGATGTTTTGTTTTTGGTTTCAAACGAGACATATGGTCTGTCAGTGAGGTAGTTGATGGTCCATGCGGACAGGTGGGGGGATCAACTCCACCTCCCAATAGCTTCCCCCAGAGCAGTGATAGCTGAATTGTATTGAAAGCACTGGAGAAATAAAAAAAACATGACTTTCACAGTGCTCCCAGTGTTCTCCAGGTGTGACAATGAATAAGAATGAATGAGTGTGTGACTTTGACCAGGATGATGTTGTTTGCATGTCCTCTTAGTCTGCTGTCCTCCTAACCCAAAGTCACCTCTTATGGTATTTGATCAAGGGTCCCCATGTTACCAAGTCAGACCTGAACCTGCTGCAGCTGATTAAAGCAGGGAAGGAGGGCGTCTTCTACCAGGCCAGGATGACCAGAGGGACGTGTAAAGGCCACAACATGTTCACCTGCAAGATCGCCAAGGAAGGTACAGATATCTCTGGAGGTGTAGACCTACAAGCATTGCTTTGAGGCAGAGCTTCCCTGGAGACAGAGATGATCAGTTGCAACATATTCTTACTCCCATTGCATTAAATACGGACGCTTGGTCAGGTGCCTTTGGCGTTGTTATTGATGCTATAAATCTCCTTTAGCGTCAAATCTAAACGCGCTTTATCTAAACGCGCTTGGTCAGGAGTAATGGCGTCACTTTTGACGCAGTTAGGTTAAAGAAAAGGTCGTGGGTTGGCTTACGTTTCCGTGACACGCGGGAAGAACGGGACGGTTGGGTTTAGGAAAAGAAGAACAGACGGTTGGGTTTAGGAAAAGAATAATGGACAGTTGGGTTCAGGAAAACTGTAACTGTTGGTTTTAGTAAAAGACGAAAGCAACGGTTGGGTTTAGGAAATGTGACACGCGGGACACGATCCCCAGTCTCCTGGGTGAAAGTTTTCGGCCTTTCATACAACTCGCTACCATAGTCACGTCATCTTCAAACCACGTGTAGCCGCTGCTCTCCCTGGTGCGTTGTACAAACAAGCTGAAGGGCGATTTATTGCGTTGCTTATGACATTGACAGCCACTGCCCAAACATCCGTATTTTACGAGTTCGGAGTGAGGTTGAGGTATACAGTAGCACTGCAGCCAGTCTTTAATACCTTAAACCTTAACACCTGAGTGTTTCAGGTTATCCTAACGAGCACCTGCAGTGTCAACAGAGACACGGGTGAATCACATACAACAACACAGCAGGGTCGTCACACTATGGTTTGTCATGCAAACAGACACATTAATCTGGCTACAGACACTTGAGAAGTTGTTCTTTTGATTGTGTGATGACAGTGTTGGAACAGTGTGACCAACTATTATTCACATAGTTTCAGTTTGTTTGGTAGTTCATATCATCAGTTCATATTGTGAACCCATCTAATGACAATTTAGCCTCTGGGGACCAGTGACCGTTCTATGGGTGGGGGGCCAAGGGTGGCCAGTGCCCCTGTAATATTAATGCTGCGTTCCAGGCGACCCCTAACCCGTGTTTTCGCAACATTCTACCTGTGAAAGTGCTCCGGAACGGCAGTCATACCCGTAACTTACTATCCGTGAACTCGTACAAGATCGTTGTACTCCCAGTTACAGTTTTTGACGTCACATACACATAAACAACAATGGTGACCCCTGTTGATGCTGTACAGACGCAAGTGATTAATGGTGAGAAATAGAAATAAATAGACATAAATAGGCAATGTAAAGTAATTCCGCACATTGTAATCAAAACAATACACATACGATTGTGTACTACTACAGGTTATGTTTATTAAATGAAGCCCAAAATATGTCGCTGACTAGAAATTACTAGTATCAGCTAGCGCTAGCTGACGTCAACGTTAGGTAGCCGCTAGCTAGAAGGCTTTGTGGTGACTTTGCCTGGAATGCTACCAAGTTGTGAGTCGTGACTTGAAGTCGTAACTTACGGGCTAAAAATTGTGTCTGGAACGCAGCATGAACCTCGACCCCCCTCTGCTCCCCCTAACTGTTGCAAAAATGTTCATACATTTTAAAAACCAACTATTGTTATATATATTATTCATGTGCAGTGATAAATAAAATGTAGGACTGAAACACTGAATGAGTATTCTTTTGTTCAATATTATATGTGTTTCGTTAGTCTTTTGTAGAACCAAACCTATATAGTATGTGTTGGTGGTATGTAACACTTGTACCTTAATATATTTGGTACCCCTAAACTTGCATGTGGCCCCAGCCTGGCCCCCTTCATTTGAAATGGTCTAGAACTGCCACTTCTAGGGACTACAGCCAATATTTCATTTCATGGGTTCTGGTGTGTCCAAGACTTCCACTGCGGCTGTCATTGTTAAGTGTCAGATTAGCAACTTCAGACGCAAGAATTCTATAATAAAAATGCAAATAAACATAATATAATGCAGAAAAATATAATTGTCGATGGGTTCCGAGATTGCATTTAGTCCAATGCATTCTGCCTCCTCGCCCACTGCCTACAGATTCTGTAGAATATGCAAATATCTGTTCATAGAGATTATATTGTTACACACACACACCACGTGGCATACTTTATCAAAATATCAAGCACCAATGTGAACGCACATTCACATTTCAGATTTCAGTGGTGATGATGAGTTGGAGTTGTTTCACTTTTAAGTCTTAGATTCATTTTTCATTTCATTTTTTTTTTAGCTCAGTCAAAAAGCTTTGGTTTCATTTTCTCTCTCTTTCTTCCTTGAGGTGTCCGTCCTAAGCCTGTGGACACAGAGGTTTCCATCATGAGGAAACTGGTGCACCACAAGAACATCCTCCAGTTACTGGACTGGAACACCACTGAGGGTGAGAAACAGTTAACCGCAGACTGTTATTCCTCTGCAAGAATGAAACCACTGTCCTGTCCCTTTGCTCCCGGTTGAAAGATAATAAATGAAGGTAGAGGAGACATTGGATATATTCCTCTCTGTAAGTCCCCCATCCTCTCTCAATGTTTTGATTTATGCAGAGCCTTACATTCTGATCATGGAGTATGTGAGCTACGGCACTCTGAGGACCTTCCTGCAGAGCAACAGAGTCAACCTGAGCGCAGACCCTGAGGTGCAGAGCCTCCTCACCATTGCCTCCTACCACATCGCTCTGGCCATGCAGCACCTGCGCTCCAAAATGGTAACAACATAACAGGCTATTATGAAGTACTCAGCTGTCAATTGATGAATGAAAATGTAATATGCTACTATTTATCCACACTGACCAAGCATAGACCCATGCTAAGCAGTGTTGGTGTGGTCTTCCCTGCAGATTGTGCACTGTGACTTGGCTCTGAGGAATATCATGGTCAATAAGTTTCCCTGGGAGGTGAAAGTGGCGGAGTTTGGCCTCGCCCGAGACTTTACACGCATGACGAGCCGCCGCAGCAGCCGCTGGAGAAACCCACAGGTAAGACAGTATCAATTCTCCTGTTGATACAGTTTGGATTTCAGTTTTCCTATGAGTTGTCAAGTTCCAATTGTCATGTCCTAAAACCCTAATGACTGAGCTTGACACCATCAGAACATTAACTTCAACAGGTAACAGCTTGTCCAAATTGTGACTTAACTTTTTAAATATTATTAGTCAAAACTTATTAGACTTTTGGTAACATATTGTACTATTTTGGTCTCATATCATAACACTTGGAAACATTTTGTGCCATTATAAAAAACATTTTATACCAATTTGGACACATCTTGTACCAGTTTAGACACAATTTAAACCAGTTTGGAGAATTATTGCACCATTATGGTCACATCTTGTACCATCGCCTTATGAACTTGTAACAATGCATAACTTTTTGGTAAAAATGTGTGTGAACTTGTGACTCTTAAGTAAGGTGTTTTCTATTAAGTTACAATGTCAGGACATTTATGGGAGCCCCAGCCTGTATGCTGCGGACAGCACAAGTATCTCAGCAGCTAATCGAAAATGTCTCTTGTGCTACTCAAGTAATCTATATTATGTATGTGTGTGTGTGTGTGTGTGTGTGTGTGTGTGTGTGTGTGTGTGTGTGTGTGTGTGTGTGTGTGTGTGTGTGTTGAGGGGGATTTAGCAACATCCTCTGCAACAGGAAATCAGAGGTTTCAGAGAGATGTGGCCTTGATTTAGAGAAAAGGGCAGCAGTAACCATGTCATTAACGTTTCCCAGTTACTCATAATTTCCAGCATGAGCTCGTTAGTTTACTAAAGTTATACCAATAAATTAGAGTTACCAATGACACTGTATACTGATGTCTCAAATTGTTTTAAAATATATTTATTTATGGTGGTCTATAGTGTGATGAGCTGGTTGTAAGTTTTTACAGGTCACATTTCTGAGTGTAATATCACCTTTTCCGTTGTATGTAAATGTACAGCAGCGTGTGCCGCTGCGCTGGTACCCACCTGAGTACTTCAAGAACAACTATTACAGCTTCAAAGGAGATGTTTGGGCATTTGGCATCGTGCTGTGGGAGATGCAGACATTTGGTAAGTTGGTCGCTCAGGTAATTACAGGTTTCATATGTGACACAAAATGATTAAATGTAGTAGGTTAGACGAAAGTCCAACGTGGTCCACTTCAAGTTTAAAGGAGGGTTTGACTGCCTCCTTAGTTTAGTTGTAAATAAACATGTTCTTTATTTCAAGGCAGTAGGCACTTTGAGGACCACCCTAAAACTGTCGTCAGTCTGGAGAAATGTGAAACTGGTCAAATTACATAAAAGGGAATATTGGTCTCTTTGTTAAAGTCTGATATATATGATCATGATGATGTCCACCGTGTGAGGCTTATTTTTACAAAACAATTGAGAGCATGAAATTAGCACATGCCATGGTACATTTTAAAAGACAGCAGGTAAGTAAAGATCTTGAGTTGACAAAAAGACTTGTTTAATCAATACAAAATGTCAGGTAGGTTTGTTTTACTTTTGAATATCTCATATGTAACATCTTTTTGAAAAAACAACATTTTCAGGTACACTGCCATACCCAAACCTTGAGACATCCGAGGCGGTGGTGTACCACATCTGTATTGGTCATAAGAACACAAACCCTGACGGTTGCAGACCAGAGATGTAAGAACATGTTTGTCTCATTTACTTTTCAAATGCTGCTTTTGACAAGCACTTTTTGGCAGCTATTGCATAGTCTATATACACACTGGAAGCATTATATGCTAACTTCTGTGTTATCAGAGGTAGAGCTCACGACTGGGCAATAACAGATTTTGACGAAAACAGTATTGACCCAAACTATCAGTCTATATCTGAATATGTTTTGACTCCAGTTAGCACTATAAAATTGTTATTATAACATGTTTAGTGTTAAGTATGATAGTTGGTTCTCAGCAGCTCATTACATGATGAAGCCCATGAATGTCTAAACCCCACAGACTTCATATTATGCGAGACTGTTGGCTGGAGCCGTACCCTCTGAGACCCTCATTCACAGACATTGTCCGCATGCTGGAGGACATCATGGAAAACGATGCGGTAAGAAATAGCTGGCTACATTAGCAATTATTGATCTTTAAAAGGTTACATCATTTTTTTCTTCATCTTTTCTATCATTTCCTTGTCAAAATTTGTAAAAATGAACAAAACCATCACCACGTGACCTTCTTTGTGCCATAATAGTCTGAACCTATTTTAGATTAGACTGCAGCATTAAAGTCATATGACTTTAATTTAGCATGTAAAGACATATGACTTTTCATACTTGATCATATTATGTAACACAGTGATTCCCAACCAGGGGTACTTTTACCCCAGGAGGTACTGCTGTTGCCGGAATTGGGTATGTGGAAAGATTCAGCTCAACTAATTTGAAAATAGAAATTGAAAAAATGTTAATTATGTTTTGACTAAATGAATATATGAGCTGTAACACCTGAACACTACGTGTTGCAGTTATGTAAGAGTGCGTGAAAACTAGTTAGCAAGTGAGCACAGAAGTTTTAGCTTAAAGTAATGAATAAATGGTAGAAAGAAATAGCTAAAAGTAATGACTTAACAGTTCAAATGATTTGCTAATAGTTATGGATAAATGGTTGAAACATTCAGCTTCACTCCACGTAGTAGCCTGTGATTGCTGACCAAACCAACCTAAATATTGACCGTTCAACAAGTATGAACAAAATTAACAATATCACGTGTAGTGTTCTACATTTGGAACATACAATGTGAATTAATGAAGGAGTACATGAGTTCATCTGACAGGCCTGGGGGGGAACCACTGATGTAACACACCAAGAAAGAATTCCTCTTCTTTGTTACTGCAGTTGGACAAACGGTAGATTGTAGTGGTGTTTTCTTTAATAAAAATGTCTTGTAGTTATATATGAACTTCTTTTTTTGCAGGATTATGTGGATGTTGAGAGTCCACAGCTTTTGGTGAAAGATGAGGCTGAATAAATATCTACGAGCAGCCAGTGTCACCTTTGAAGATACAAATCCCAACTAAATGCCAAGGCATCAAATAACAGTTAAATGTATTTTTAGGCTACATTTATCTGCTTGGGTCAGCCTTTCAAGTGCTGTCTGAAATATAGCAACTGTAAGATGATCACACATAAACGACTCAACAGACAGCAGGGTAAAAAGTATGTACTTAGATGTTCTTGTATATCACTGTAAAATATTTGTCATGTTCTGTGTTTTAACTTTGTTTATCTTTATTTGTTATGTCCATCATATTGATAACTCAATTAAAAAAAAAAAAAATCTGTGTGATGTGCCTAATCTGCTCACTGCGTACAGCAGCACAGAAGCTACATGTTTACTTTCTGAAATACATTTCTCTGTGTTTTCTTATTTCTTGTTAATATGTTTTTCATTACTTACTTTTATATTTTAATTCCAGCTTTTTGGTGTATTATAGATGTTCAATGATAGCGTGTTTCAATATTTATTATTTATCCTTCAAACATTTGTAAACCAAAATCATATAGAACATATTGACACGTTGCTTTGGAAATGCAGCTATCAGAAGAACAGGCATTACAGTTCAAGATTATTTAAAAATATATGCATACCAACAATTAGATAATCCGATAATACTGAGAAAAAAATAATAATGAACTAAATATACATTTAAAAAAAAAATTACATTGGAGTAATTAGAACACATTTTGCGCAACACTATTTCTATGAGCAAAAGTTTCTTCCCCCCAGCAGTCAGCCTCTCCAACAAGGCCCCCCACTGACTCTTAACCCCCCCCCCCTCCCATCCCTAGTCATCACACTTGCACTAACCTTCATCCTGGACTTTACATCTGCCCATTGCAAATACTATATATTCTTTGCAAATTTTGCACTCAACCCATTCAGCCTTTTTCTTATACAACAGTTACTTTGTATGTATATATTTGTTTATCTGTATTTATTGTTTATTTCATATTCATGTTTAATATTTTTGTTTGTTTGTTTGATTATGTATGCACCTTTCACCAAGGGCAAATTCCACATAAGTGTACTTACTGTGGCAATAAAACCTTTTCTGATTCTGAATCTGAATTCCGACATTTACCAGGAGCACCTAAAGCATCACGTCCAATACCTTCTCCTGTGTGGGATGAGTGGTGCGTACAGGAACGCCCCCATCTCCCTCTGCGAGCCAATGGGATTCATCCTGGGAACACGCGTTTCTACGACACACTACTGCTGCTAACTTTGGTCCCAGTTTCTTATCTGTCATTTGCACTGGATACTTTAGAGATCATGGCTATCCGTGTATTAGAAATACTATTTTTCTTCTATTTTGCCTCTCACATTCCTATTACATTATTTATTGACTTGCAAGCCCTGCTACCTGGACATGTGTATCCTCAGCCGGTAAGTGTCAGTAACAAGGAAACAAAATGACAAGTTAGCCGACTACAAGTAGCCTATACAATCAACTTTGTTGTGGCTATTACACAATTCACACATTGAATCTTTCTTTCCACCAGCTGAAAGATCTTATGAGGTGGTATGCATCGGAGTTCAAAGACCCTATGGTGCTGGATCCGCCACAATGGTTTAAATCTTTTATTTTCTGCGAGGCTTTGTTTCAAACGCCTTTCTTTCCCGTTGCAGCTTATGCTTTCCTAAAAGGTCAGTTCGGTCTATTTTCTACAGTCTATAGTTAATACAAAAAGTGATTTGCGGAAACGCTGTTGAGTTTGCTGTTTGCCTGACTGTGCTTAAAAAACATGTCTGTTTAATGTTGAGTTGCTCATTTGACACCCAAACACGCGCATGAAAAATGATTGAATTACTTTTTGGAATTGTGTACAACCCATTGATGAATTCGGCATACATTTACCCAAGCCAATATCCACATTAAGTAGGCCTAGCCTATGATTTGCTCGTGTGGATCCCTGCACGGTGTCTATTCGAAGTTCTGAGCCAGTAGGCGGATTCTACAGTGCTGTGTCAGCGCTGAGGGATGGTCTTCATATATATATATTTTAGGAGAGGGGGAAAAAGGCTCTGGCTTGTTTGTATTTATTCAAACCAATCACAAAAATAGCTATAGCCTATATAGCTGGATAATCCAAAGACTTAACTGTCAGGAGTTGTTATTGGAACTACTTTGAGTGTGTTCTGGAGAACCTGGAACATGTTTTGATCACTTAGTATCTTTCTTGTCTTTCAGGTGGCTGTAAGTGGATCAGGACTCCTGCCATCCTGTATGCCACACATGTGGCCACCACCCTGGTCCCGATTCTAGCACACATCCTCTTTTATCAGTTCCCTATGACACCCCACCCCGGTCCCCAGACTATGCAGGAGCGATGGCTGCTGGTCTCCATATACTTTCCATACCTGCTGGTGCCTGTGCTGCTGCTCCTCACCATGTTGCTGTCCTCCACATACAACTCCACCTCCAAGTCTGGACACAAGCCAGCCAAATCCAAAAAAAAGAACTGACTCATGACCAGAGCTTTCTAATTCACTCTGATTTTAAGACGTGTTTTTCTACATTTCTGAATGTACCACAGGTTATATACATACTGTATATCTGTGAGGCTGTGTGAATCAGCCTGTATTACTATTATTGGAGGAAATTGACATTGTTAAATCAGCCAGAATAAGCCCTTTTTAATGTTATTCTTTAAAAGTAAATACAAATTGTTTGTTGAACATGTGTTGTGTATTTTATTAGTAGTAAAGTGAAATGAATATGTTTATAAAGGACTCTGTAGGAAATGAGGGTGTTTTTTCCCCCCTAATATGCATTTATGTAAATCCATGAAGAACTTAGTGTGGCACAATAGCTCGCTGAGCCCTGATGGTGCTTCCATTTACACAACCTCAGTAAAGAAGTCACAAGGTGGTACACCTGTGCAGTCAAATACAATCTAATACAACAGTGCTGCAATGAATCCTATATTTTTCACTTATAATAAACAGAAATATTTCTCAGTGTAATGCGATTAGCACACTTAATAGCCTTTAACTCTCTTTAGACAGTGTAAAAGTGCAAAACGCACCCCAATGTAGGGTACTTTACACATCATTTTACTGGACTGCTGGAAAGTCTAACATGTGCTACATCTCAGTAAAAGCTTAACAGCCCCAGTTCATCAGTTCACCCCTCCTTTCATCTATAGACTAGTGTCTTGTCTCCTCATGCGCTCACAAAATAATAAAACTCCTGCTCTTGAAACTTTTCAAAGCTGAGATATAGTGTGGCATAGTCCATTATTTTAAACAATTACAAAAACACTTTCTTATGAGAGGAAGTAATAGAAATTAGAGGCAACCAAATAAAAATTCATAAAACACATACAAAAGAGCTATAGCTTGTAAAGAGGACTTCTCTGTTAGGTCATCCCAGTGTCTATGGTCACTGTTGGCAATGCCTCAGCAATACCTTTGTTCCTCATCGACTTTGGAACATCCCAAATAGCAGCAGATTTAAAGGTAAAAGTAACTCCCCCAGCTTCCTAAATTCCATAAATCACAGAAAGCATTACTGAGAACATAACCTCAGTGTCCCCCGTCTACAGGCCTATATATACTGTATGTAGCCTGTTATGTATTCCACAGTTCAGGTTTTGTTAAAAAATGCCAAGGGGACTTGAAGACAAAAGTCTAGTTATGTTTTTCAGCCACCAGAGGGCGTCACATCTAAACAGAGGCAAGCAATAGACTTGAAATGTTTTCAGTGCTTCCCTGTTCCACCTATGCAATATGTATTTATTTTTATGATATAAGAAAGGTATATGTGCCCTGGTTCACCAAATATGCTATGTTTTTATCACTACCTGTGGTTTATTTATTACTTAATGTTGCATCTTAAAAAAATAGAAATGATCATCTGGGAAACGTCTTCCCCAATGCTCTTAAAACAATGTTCGTATTTACTACTGTAATAATACAGTGGTAAATATCTGACATATACATAATGCAACTCAGATGTTATTAGATGCTTTCATGTAGTCAATATGCATCCATAGTCACGCCAAATCCCTTTGATTCATTTCGAATGATTTGAAGGGTATCCTCTCAACAACTCGTTGGGTTCACACGTTGCACACATCCTTCAAATACTTTGACCGTTCAAAAATGCATATAAATAAAAATAATGTTGTTACTGCAATATAGATAATCAGATTATAGAGAACACATTCTTAAATGTTCCTTATGTGTCCCATTTAAAAAAACGGTGAGAGTGCCTATGTTGTTTTTGCGCCCTTGAAGACCTATCTTTTTTTTTTTAATTATTTTTTGAGTACTGTTATGGTAGCCTATATATAATTTTGTTTATAGTTTAGTCTTGCCTAAAAGTTTTTCTCTTTGTCGTTTTGTTTTTGTTTGTTTTTGTCTGTGTTGTTTTAATTTAGCTCTGTGAAGCACGTTGGGCTGCTTGTTTGCATGAAAGGTGCTATATAATAATAATAATAATAATAACAACTTTATATATATATATATATATATATATATATATATATATATATATATATATATATATATATATATATATATATATATATAAATAAGTTTTTATTTCAAGTTGTCCTCAGAGCCTCTGTAGACGGACTAACCCTCGCAGCGGAAGAATAAGTCTAAAACATGCCTCCGCGGAAGGATTGCATATAAAACCGAACACGGCACTAGCTTCCAGTATTGTTTAAATCGCCGTCCCGACGCGAAGACCTTCAACCTGTCACGATGTGACAGAGCTGTACAGCGAATAAACTGTACAGGTTATATTAGCAGGTTAACGTTCAGTAGCTTAACGTGAAACAACATTGAATTGAAGGCGACCGCTACTCCCAGTGCTTACATTAACGTTAACTTGACGACGAAGGAAACAACGAAGTGTTCTTTGATGTCACACGGATAAAATTAAAGCTCACTGGGGAAACGCCAGTGTTTATCAAGAGGAGAGAAATGTGTCCTGTGGACTCGGACGTCTTGTCGAAGAGGACGGATCTAACGAGGACTAACGCTTTCAGATAAACAACAGCTCTGTGTTGACATTTGTGTTGCATCCTTACGATTTCTTATGCTAACATTGACAGTGGACTAGCTCGCGGATGTTGGCTAGCTTTATAGGTTGCGGCAACTTGTATATTTTAGATATAAGCAGATTAAATAATTTAGCATCACCAAACAAGGTAACGTTATTTACATATTATTGTTAGCATGTTTGCATAGACCTACTATGGGCAGCAGCTATGACGCTAGGTGCAGCCACAGGGTTATGTCACTGTCAGGCTAACCGATAGCTCGGTGTCTGCAACTGCTTACAATCTTTGCATAGTCATGTCCAGTAGGGTTGGCATCATGTAGACTGTCCCTCTGAACGGGTTAGCTGACTCGGGACACGCATTGTGTTAGTGAGCCACCTTGGAGTGTAATGCAAAGCTGGATTGCAGCTATCCAACTGGGTCAAAGACTGACAGCTGGCACTGATACAGTTTAGCTCAGGATTGTTGTTAGCCATGCTCAAAGCCCTCTGTTCTGTGTGACATTACAAACACCCCAACCTATTTAGAGGGCATGTGAATGCATCATGTCCTGTCAGCATCTCTTATTTGTGCAATAAGGCACATCAAAGCAGCCTGTCATAAAGTAAATCCGCAGTGCGCTCCGGGATTATTTTCTGAAGAGAAGAGCAACATTTAATGCTATCCACCATCGCCCAACATCAGCTGGACCATCAGCCTATCACAATGGAGACTGTGGGAGATTTTGAGTACAGCAGAAAAGACCTGGTTGGACATGGAGCCTTTGCTGTGGTGTTCAAAGGAAGACACAGGAAGGTAAATAAATAAATAACTTGCCTGAAATGTTGTCTTTCCCTCATTTTCATCTTGCCTTGCAGGATTAAAGGGGGCAAGTAGGCAGCTCCATTTGAAAATCTGGGTCAGTCAGTGGCAGTGCAGAATGCAGTTCTGCAGCAGCATATGTGGGCTGTCATCTTTTCAAGGGTGGGAATAATACAACACTTTTATGACTAAATATCTTAATCCAGTCTTATGTACTGTACAGTCTTGATGTGGCAGGTGATTTAAGTGTTCTTTCATCAGCCTGATGTTAGCTGTATAAGTGTATATATATATATGCCGCCTGGTTCATTCATGAAACGGATGAGTCAGGCAGCAGTGAATGACTTGCTGACGTACTGAGGCAGCACGGAGGATGGGGTGCAGTGTTTTTCTTTTTCCTTTTTAAGGACACAAGCCTCCCTTTATGTAAGAGCTGCACAATGTTCATTCACACTGAAGCAATGGAACCCATTACATTATTAACATAATGCTCAGAAATGTACTCACTGCATTTGACTTGGGTGTGGTTTTCTATCACATAAGAATACAGAAATGGTGAGTTTGTTTATGTGGACATAATGCAAGAGATGACATCATGTTGCCCCCATTGCTACTGGTGCGGAACAGATGGTCCTGAATTCCTCAATGAAAGCCACATTATGGAGCATCCTTGCATATGCTTCTGTAGCCTGGGCAGCACTGCCATTGATAACTAGCTCACAGCCTGCAAACAATCACCCAATCATCACTGGGAGCTGTGCATCTAGCACCTCCGTCCACTGCTCACATGCCTTCCTGTCACGTTAAAACAGTCCCGGCATGTGATCAGTGTATTTACAGTTTAAGTCCCATCATCTGCATGCCATTTAGCCTATTAATAGGATTATTTCGACCTGGGAGGTACAAGAAGGTTAGAGCCAGCTGCATGCAACAGACGCGATGGATTGCTTCATTGCTTAGTCAGTGTTGGATGTTACATATGGGCTCCTGTTACACTGTAATATCAAGAAATTATTCAAAGGGTCGCAAGACAATCACCTAATTGCGGTAGCAATTGTGCAAATGCCAAAAAAGAAACAAATCACATTAAGATGTAATTTTATGTCAACTTTGTTGAAAACTGTTTTCACAGATTATTTTAACAGCAAGACCCACTGCAACTCTGCAAAACATATAGCCTAAAATGAGAGATAAGTTGCAACATGGCACACGGGGCCAGAACATGGTCTAGTCTCTTTCTGAATGCCGATCAAGGTTATTACACTGGGTACACCTGATGATGTGTGTTATGTTGGGTATAAAGTAGAATAATCAGATCTCTCCCTCCTCAAAGGCCATAATGTAATTGCAGGAAGACGAATCACATGTAGATATATCAACTGATTTATGGAAGAATAGCTTGGGATACACTCACACCTGTTCTGTTTATGCCACACACAGATTATTACGTTAGGCTTTTTCCAGATGTGTCACCTCTGTTCTAAATGTCAGTCAGCTGAAGTCTCCCTTTCACATGCACTCTGCCCCAAACTACACAGTTTCTGGACATGTTTTAACAGTTTTTTGAGGATCATATTGGCTAAAAATGTCAATCTCTTTAAATGCCCAAATAAGATGTTGTTGATACTCCTTTGGTGTCATATTCTTCTGCCCAGTCTCATTCTTCCACTGTCTATCACAACATCTTCAGCCAACTTTTGCAGTGTTGCTGACGCTCATCTCTTTGTTGCTCACATCTCTATAATCGTCTGTGATTCATAAATGAGATCATGCGTTATTCTGGAAAATGAAAGTGTGCTTCTGTCTTTGCAGCATTACTCTGAGCAGAGAACAACTGCTTACTCTGCACTGCTCAACCCTCCATTATGTGGTTCAGTACCGAGCCATTAGTTTAGTTTGATAAAATGTCTCTCCCCTACCACACACCTCCTCGCCCTCCAGCATAACATGATGGGCCAGCAGGGTCACTCCCTCACCCCCCCCCCCCCCCCCCCGATGGGTGTAGTGTTGGCAGCTCAGTCACACTTGGCTGGGCAGGCTGTCAGTGAGCTGGGTATGGATGCAGCTCAGTTGGCACAGACAGACAGACAGACAGACAGACCGACCGATGTCACTCGCTTGTGTGCTAGATTCGATGCCAGGCTTTAGGCGGAGTGCAGTCGCAGAACAAGAGCATCTCCTTTTAACCTAGATTCATTTGGAAAGCATGTCTTTTTATTCATAGAATTCCTTCCTTAGCCTCTTGTCTGACTGATCATGTTGATTTCATTTACCTATACTGTGTTTCTCAAGGGCATAGAAAACAAACAGCCTCCCCTGGGTCTATTTCTGTCCTTAAGTTGCGTGGTTGCGTGTGCAGCACATGTCCTGAGAGCCTTTGAGCTCACGTGAGCTCCAAAAATCTTTTTATACCTGCTCCAGGAGCTCATCTGGAAACATTTACTAGTGAAAAAATAGGTCCTTCTCCTCTCACTTAGCTTTTAGTGTAAGTAGGCTGGCTCCCATTCCAGCAGTCATTGAGCGCTTCGTCATTCAGTGCAATAGGCTAGCATAGCTGTCTGAAACCCAAGTGACCTGGTGTTATTGGGACGGCTAGAGTTTCCTCATCCTTCCAGTCAACTCTCACACAGTGATGCTGACAATGCAATTTAGGCCAGCTTGCTTTGCTTTTAGCCCAACACATACACTCATATTGTGCTTGGGTCAATTTAGTTAGGGTCAAATAGTTTCAAAGAAAATTCAAGTATCACTGCAGTAGGGCTGGGTAATATAATTAAAATCCATTAACATAATTATATAGAATGTTTTAAAATTATAAGTGATAAGATTGCCTCATCAGGGAAGTCTCTAAACGATGATTAAAAGCTGTAGTGCGTAACTTTTTTTTTTTTTAAATTATGTCTGTTAATTCAAGCTATTGCTAAATGAGTTGATACAAAGCTAATTAAGACGGTCAGCTCCACAAAATTCTCTCTCTGTATTTCTCAGTATGGCTGTTCAGAAACTGGTGTTGTCCGGCTACTTTGGTGCGCAGAAAATCGAGTGAAGATAATTACGTCTTCTGAAGAGTCCATCATGTTTTTTTAATCCTCCGTGTCCTCCTTGGCTACTAGCAACTGCGTCGTTACTTAGAATTCCTCATGGGGGACACAGAAACTACGCACTATAGCTTTTAAAATCATCACCCAGCTCGACATTGCAGTAAGGAGCGACCGCAGAAAATGTTCATTAGTCTATGTTTTACCATCCGGTTTTAACGCCACATATTTTAATTATAACAATTATTAGGGGTGAGAAAGATAACAGTTTTCCTTCCCTCCTAGTTTTGCAATGACCAAGGGGACAGACTACAGTAATGATATAATTTAGTGTTCACCAACTACAGTGGTTGGCTAACTACAGGGTTTTTAACTAGAGCTGATACAATAAGTCGATTAATGAATTAGTCCTTAAAAAGTAATTTGTCATGCAAATATTTTACAATTAATTGTTTTTCAAGCAAAAATGGCCAACCTTCTCGTTTCAGCATCTCTAGTGTGAGCATTAGCTGATTTTCTTTGTCTTGCATGATAGATGTTGGACTGTTGGTCATACCTTGGGCTTTTGGGAAAGGGTGATGGTCAGTTTTCACTATTGTCGGACATTTTGTAGGAACCATTATGTATTTATATTCATCACGAAAATCCGATTAATTGAAAATGAAAATAATCATTAGTTCCATTTCCCACAGTGTTGGATAGCAGAGATGGGCCACCTTTTCTGAAACAAACACCACGTTTGCTAACATTGTAAAAAAAAAAAAAATACATTTTTATTTAATTAAACTTAAGGGAAAAGGAGCCAAGGTGTTATTTCACACAGCAATGCCTTTTTTAATATTTGTAAGTATTAGGCTGTTCTGTTTGAAATACATTGATCACAAGATGAGACCTAGAGGATCCACAGGCCTCACCACCTTGACTGAACAATATCCTGAGGGGAAAGCATGACCCAACTATATTTACAAGCCTGTATGCTCTCCTTTATTAGACAGCTGTAGTCATGAACAGTGCATGAACAGTAGACTACTGGTTCCTGCACTTTCTCCAGTGGTTGTTGAATTGTCGATTTGAAATTGGAAAAGCTTTAGTGCGTAACTTTTTGATATTAATGAACGTCCGTTACATTCAAGCCATTGCTAAATGAGTTGATACAAAGCTAATTAAGACTATCATCTCCACACAACTCCGTCTGCATTTCTCAATATGGCTATGTTCAGAAGATTGTGGCGTCTGGCGACTTTTGCGCGCAGAAACTCAAGTGAAGATAATTACCTCTTCTGAAGAGTACATCATGTTTTTTTTTATCCTCAGTGTCCTCCTTGGCTTCTAGTAACTGCGTGGAGGAGGGGTGGAGGTGGTGCGTGATCACCGAAGACTTGCGTCGTGTGGATGCGCCGACAGTTTTGTTGTCATTGCTTAGAATTCCTCATGGGGGAGACAGAAACTACATACTATTATTTTTATTATATTATTACTTATAGATGGGTGGCTGAACCAGATACTGTAATGTGATTGTATTAGAGTAATAACACTGTAAAGATTTGGCATTCTGACATAGAACAAGTTGATCAAGAATGTTGTCAAGAATGGTTTAGGTGGAGTACATGTACAAAGTCAATATGTATTTCATCATCATCAGATTCATTTTACAGGGACATTGGGATTAAGTTGTTGTTAAATTGTTGTTAAGTCTTTTTTCCCTCCTGCTCCCTGTGTTTCGCAGAAGACAGATTGGGAAGTGGCCATCAAGAGCATTAATAAGAAGAACCTGTCCAAGTCCCAGATTCTTCTTGGCAAGGAAATCAAAATCCTGAAGGTGAGCATGACACTTAATTGCCTCTGACTTATCTCCGTTTAAAGAATGTGACATTGACCTTGTGGGAGTCTGCACCTTTGACAGAAAGGAGCCTCGACATCCCTGATAGAAATACCAGTGAAAGTGATTCCATTAGCTGCTGTAGCCTAGTTAATGATCCTGCTAATGCCTCTTGTATTTCTGTTCTGTTTTTACTCAGGAGCTGCAGCATGAAAACATTGTGGCACTTTACGATGTCCAGGTAAGGTTTTTTTTTTTTTCTACTTTTTTTGCATCAAATTGATATAAGCTTAAAGGTGCTCTAAGCGATGTCACACATTTTTTTAGGCTACAGCATTTTTTGTCACATACAGCAAACATCTCCTCACTGTCCGCTAGCTGCCTGTCCCCTGAACACACTGTAAAAAAAACGTGGCCTCTGTAGAAACAAGAAGGATTTTGGGGTTGGGGGGGTTAGTGCGTGTAAGGCAGGGGGAGGGGATGGGGGGAGGGAGGGGCAAGCTAGCTTCCGTTTTGTTTGACAATACTTTGAACGTCAACAAGAAGTGACGTCACCCAACATCGCTTAGAGCACCTTTAATAGAGAAATAAGTATCCTATGGTATTCCAATATTTATTTACTTTGAGTGTTTGCTCTGGGGTTCTTTTAGTGTCAGACAAGCAGGTACTGTATGTCTGAGACCTTGTATCTATCAGTATCTATAGGGCCATTGTTGGAAAAAACTTGAATCTAGTCAAATTAATCTTCATCCACAAATCTCTTGTGTGTCAAGAGGATCAATGTTTCTATTGGCTAGTGTTTTACTTTAATGCTGAATAAGGCGGTCTCTCTCGACTCAGCTGACCGATTTAGGGTCATGCTATTGCAGTGTGGTTCCCTCAGTCCCATTGTCACGTTGTCCCTCTACGAGGCATTCTGAGCAGTATCTTAATCCCTTTATTCAGTATCTCTGGACATTCATGGCTGAGAAGCAGCATGTCCTCAAAAGCAAGTCTCTAAAATTATAACATTAGCTAAAATGATGTTAACTCCGTAAAGGGGAGACTGAGAGCTTTAAACAGGATTAATTTAGATAACACCATATCTTCTGCCTTACTTGTATAATTGCAACCAGCAGTTTGTCATTTTTACCACAAGTTGATTACGCCATAGCATTCACCACTCAATATAATTCAATTTTCTGAATGTAATGATTAGAAAACAATGATGAAGTTAGTTTTTTATAATATAATAGTAATAGGTTTATTATCACTAAATGTGAGCTAGAGTAAATTTGTCTGGTTTTCTAGCTACGGATGAAGTTGATATTCAAGCAAAATACTGATTAATAGATGTGTTATTAGCACAGCCCTGGTGAATCAAACAGGTTTACTGCAATGAAAATGAAAAGCACAACTATGGACAGGCCCAGTTTATTATCTGTTTGTATTCATGTGTTTGTATTTATCTACAGAACAGGATAATTTACAGTAGATGTAAACAGTTTTTAATTTCTAAGAAAAGGGTGTCCACATTAAACTGTATATTAGCCATGAACTCTGAACACTATTATAGAGGCTTTAGAATATTTAGTAATACTGTACAGTACATAACAAAGTGCTCATGTAGACTAATGACCCACACTGCTTTGCAATTATTGGTCAGTCGATATGTCCATCGTCATGGGGCAAGACTTCTCAAAACTGCCTTCCTGTGGCTTTTATGCACTTTGGGACTGCAAAAAGCTGGATGTGAAACTGCAATTCCATGCATTTCTAAGAATAGATTTTACAAGACCTCATCACCCAAACAAACCAGTTTCAATTAATTTTGGCCGAAGCGTGAAGCCTGTGGAAAGTGTGAACTATGACTTGGTAGGAAAGACTGCATTGTGCTGAATCTGAAAGGCCATACTGTCAGTACACAGTCACATATACAGTGCACTGGTTGAAGCCCATGGAGGCATGTTGAATGAGCACAAACCGCTCAAATCCCCTTTGTCCTCAGGCTGGGTACTTGGCTTCAAGCAGAGTCCCATATCACATATTCCTGACACATCCACTTTCAGATCCCGGTGGATAAAAAAAAAATGCTCATAGCTTGAGGCAGAATATTAGACTGTGTATTTTTCAAAGCTGTTTCTAGCACGTATGTTCTGTTGTAGTTTAGTAGTCATGTGGTTTGTTGTTGGGTTGCTCGTTCCTGACTGATGGTGGGAGGCTCCGACTGCCTTTATGCCGTGAATTGCAGCCACACAGCTTAAACAGATGTTTGTATTTGTCGTTTTCAAATAAAACTTGTGGCGAACAGGGACTCTTTAAATAGCTGCAACCAACAGTAAATTATTAGATTTACTTTGACTTTTTAATTATGTTTCTAACTGTGTGAACACAAAGATAGCGGTGGTTCTGTTGAGAGTTAATGTCTCCCTTCTCCCTGCTGTTCTATTTCTATTTTCTGTCTTACCAGCAGATATAGTAGGAATGCAGTGTTTGTTATAATGTCCAAATTTTGCTATTTAAAAAAAATAAATAAAAAAAAAAAAACCTTACATTTGACTGTACTTCCAATAAGGAGATACAAAGGGAGAAATGGGGAGTGAGGCAGAAACTGTTGAAGTGATGATGAAGCACTTCACACATACTGTAGTAGTGGTACTTTCTGTGTTTGCGTAAGCCTCCCACAGGGACCCTGCTCACCAGTCTGTCCACCCTTTCACTCCTTCCCCCATCTCTCCATCCCTCCGTCAGTCCTGCTAATGTAATGACCTCTTTCAGAGGCGGACGGCTGAGGAGTCCAGGCAGAAACGCCTCCAACCAACCAAGAAACATACAGAATAATTGTGATTTTAAGTTAATTAATTTTTAAAGCAAAGCTAGAGTGACACAATTAAGAGATGACGGTTATTTTTATTATTTTAATATATGTCTTTAGAGATAGTAGCAGAAAGGACATAGATGATGCAAGTCATAATGAGAATATTTATGTCATGAACGTAACTTCATTGGGTGTCCAAATGACATGATCCTGCCTAAATGAATCGTTAAAAGGAACAGTTGAACGTTATGGGAAATTGGCTTTCTTGCCGAGAGTTTGAGTTGTGAAGCTATTGCCTGCAGCCGGTTTGCTTAGCTAAGCAGAAAGACTGAAAACAAGGCAAAATACATAGCCTGGCTCTGTTAAAGGTAACAAAATCCACAAAATGCCAGCATCTTTAAAGATCACTAATTAACATGTTATATCTTGTTTTTATTTTTTATTTTGTACAACAAAAAAACCTCTTGCAGTTTTAAGGGGAGTTATGTTGCTGGCAGTAGCTTTGTGTTGAAAAGACAAACATGAGAGTGGTATGGATCCTGTCATCTAACTTTGCAAGGAAGCGAATGAGCTCAAATATTGAAATATCCCTTTAATGTATAAAAATACAATATCGACTGATTGTAATACAAGTCTTATAATCTGGGTTATATTATGTTTGGGCTTATTCTATTTATTAGGTTAAAGGTTAATTATTTGCCTTAGGCATGACGCTTTGAATGCTTTAGGAATAAAATATATATTTCCCCAAAATAAAAGCCTTTATATCAAGAGTGGACTCGGTCACTGTATTTAGCCGATCACCTAACCATTAAATCAAGGTACACTGGTTTTTCCACCAGACAGACACTAAGATACTGCTGCTGTATTTGTTTTGATAAATTCTCAGTCCCTCAAAGCCCACTTTATCAATTGTGTGGCTTTAGTAAGTTTCTTCATGCACTTCCTCTATTTGTTTCTTGATTTTGTTTGCCTGCTTTTTGTCACTTATGCCTCTGTTGTCTGTAACATTCACTAGGCTGGGCTAGCACCCCTTTAGGCACAGTGTCTCCCTGTGTCTATTTCTTACCAGCTGGCATTTCTTTTTTCCGTCCCCTGCAGCATTGGTCCGTCTGTTGGTTGCCAGTGTAATAGTGTGCATTTCCCCTCTTGGTGACTATCAATAGAGTCTGGTTTGTTTTAAGCCCTTTGGTAACCAAGACCAACTGGCAGCTGCCACTTTTTATTTTTATTTTTTTTACCCAACTTCTGATTGTAATTTTGTATATTTATCTCACTTTTTCCAGTTTCTTGTTTTCACATTGCCATTTATAAACAATTTGTCTCTAATCCCTAGTTAGCTTCTTAACCAGCATCATCATCAGCTGTTGTTGTTGTTGTTGGTGGTGGTGGTGGTGGTGGTGGTACCATGTGCTACAGTACATGACTGGGTTAACCCAACAGAACAGGAAATGTAACCCGAGCTGGTTTGTGCAACTGTCTAGTCACGCATAGCCTGTATTTTTGATTAGAAAAGGCATGGTTCGTTATTTTTTACTACTTTTTTTCTACTTACTTACTTTTCTTTTGTAGACATTGTTAAACGGCTGTCCATTAAATCATTTCCTACATTTGGACAGCAGTTAGATTTGGTCATGAAACCGTTATTTCAGCTATAGTTTACTATATTGTTTAACCTCAAATCTAAATTATAATCTTGGCTAAGCCCACTCAGGCTCACACTACAGCTGACTATGTTTCTCTTCACACTGCTGCTGCTGCTCGTGTATACCAGCACACAGAGACTAGACTGCATTGTCTTCATCTAAACACTGAATTAACACTGATTAGAACTGCTCAAGTTCTTTTTGTATGTTTGATTTAGTTTCACAATGGAGGTGATCATTCACGCAACATCACATTGTGACATAATACGTTAACACCCCACAGTACTACCTCAGCACTGCTTTTGTTTTTTGCTGAATGCACAAAAAACAACCACAGTTCTTTTTCAGGACTTCTGGGGCCTCATTTATCAAGTGTGTGTGTGTGTGCGTGCGTGTGTGTGTGTAATGTGTAAGAACATTGCCACGCAAAGTGTGAAATTTACCAACTTGTACTTACACATAGGAATGTGTGTAAATATAAGCACAAATAAAAAGAATATGAGAGTGTCACAGTATGCATAACGCAATCAACATCCACATATGTCCTGTTTCCTTTTTATTAGAAAACAGTCAATTAGTAATTTGTTTTAAACAGACAAGTTGCCTAATTGGTGTCAAACCCTATAAAAGACACCTGTGACAAATATTAATATATATAAATTTAGTGCAATGGCTTATCTTGCGTTATGGGAAGACTTGGCAAACAATGTGCTCAAAGATCGCGCTGATCTGCTTGGCGAGGGCACAGAGTGGCTTCTAAGTAGGTGCGGCTTCCCCAAAAATGTACTGCTGGATTTGCGTCGTGATATTCATTGACCTTCTCCCATGCAGCATTTTTCTTTGGTTTGTAATACCTCCTGCACTGAGTGAACCAAACAATATTTTTTGGTTGGAATCAACCTCATCTGTCAGTACCTCCATTACTGTGTTTGAGAGGTTCCTCTTCTTTGCTCTCTTTGCCATTATTGCGGTGAGGGAAAAAACACATTCACGTGGTTGATAAAGGGATCTTGTTGTTACCAATTATGGTTGGTTGGAGACGTTTCTGAATACAAATGGCCTAATCGTGAACGAGCATGGTCGTTAAGAACAGGTGGGATTTATCAAGATTTTTTTTTTGTACTTAAGCACATATAACATTTCATTCATAAGACAGAATTTAGAACATTTTCTACGTACTGTTGATAAATGAGGCCCCAGAGCCCTGCAGGTTTTTAGTGTATGTTGGATACATGACTTTTAAATCAGTAATATTTAGCTGAATTAGATGTAAAATACAAGGATTTAGCAAATGCCATTAAATGGATTGTTTCATCAGAAGATGTGACCAGTAGCTTAAAGCATTACATTTTTTTTTTTTTTTTTTTTTTTTTTTTTTTTTTTTTTTAATGTTTAAAACTTTACTTTATAAAACTTGATATAGCCCTTTATGTACACTTGCTTCTGCCAGCGTTTATGACTACAGTCTACCTCAGGCTGCTTATATGAATTACTCTCAGAATAACTGTGCGTTGACAAAAGACTGAAGCGCTGGATGTGGGAGTATGTGCATGTTTGGAGGAGCTCTCTTAATGACAGTCTTAAGCACACAGCTGAGCAACTCCCTGTCCTCCTTCATGAAGATGTTAATGTTAAGCAAGCTGCAGCAGTGTGAGGTAGACTGGCTAATTATAAGGTGTCTTGTGTCAGAGTTCTATGGCTCTCTCTCTCTCTCTCTCTCTCTCTCTCTCTCTCTCTCTCTCTCTCTCTCTCTCTCTCTCTCTCTCTCTCTCTTGCTGCACAATACAGCTTTGCTGTTTGGATTTGTTGTTAACTGGCAACAGAGATAACCGGTTTGTTTGTTTTGTTTTTACATTGAAAAATCATTAACCAAGCAGTCATCGAGGTGGCCAGAATTTGAAATTTCCCCCGGACTGCCAAATAAAAATGTGCTTTTAAATCATTCTGAGTAGCCTACCACACATGCTATTAATAATAATGTAACTATACATAAGTAGTTATATTCAGTATTTGGTTTTGTGTATCTGATTGTTTCACGGCGGTTATGTTCTATAGCACAAATAAACACACCAGCACCTCCGCTGGAATGAGCACATACAGACTCTGGAGCCAGCACTGACAAAATAATCTTAACTCAATGTTCGTCTTCTATCTTTTTCCAGAGCTGTCAAGCTTTATTCCCTTGTGGATTTAGTTTGCTCAATAGGCATGGAGGTTACTTTGTCTCTCCATCAGCATTAAAAAAATAAAAACTCGGGACAGTAAACGTACAATAACTTATTAAAAATCATTTACACAGGATAAAGGTGACAATATATGTTTGCAAAGTGGCATAGGGTGTCGGTCAATATTTTCTATTATTACATTGCTGAACAGAAACGTAAAGAAATTGGTGGGAATAAAAGTTGGTGTAAAGGTAAACAGAGGAAGAGGGGGGGTTGAGGTTTGTTTATGAAGTTTTTTGTGAGCTAATCTTCACAAAAGCTGATGATGGAACATTGTGTTCTGACCTGGAGAGGGGCCCCAGGTGTGTGTGTGTGTGTGTGTGTGTGTGTGTGTGTGTGTGTGTGTGTGTGTGTGTGTGTGTGTGTGTGTGTGTGTGTGTGTGTGTGTGTGTGTGTGTGTGTGTGTGTTCGTGTGTGTGTGTGTGTGTGTGTTCAATTACACAAGGTATTGAGGCAGGACTGACATAAAGAGGGCTGAAAATAGAGGAGCAGTAAATGTTCTTGGATACTTTTTGAGGGGATTTTTGGAGCTCACTGAGTTTTCCTAGAAAACCTGCATTAGGAACCTCCCGGGCTTATGTCCACATTCCTTTACAGAGCTTTGCTTTCCAGACATTTAACTGGCTGGGGCTGAGAAGCTCAGAGAAAAACACTGTTACTGCTCACTGAGGCACAGGAACACACACACGCACACGCACACGCACACACACGCGCGCGCAAACACACTCATGTTATCTTCAGTACATCTCTTCTCTTGCATGACAAATGTTTTTTGAGGACCATAACTCAAATCTGGGTCTTAGAAAGTTTTGCATACAGATGAAATTATTACATTAAAATTTCTGTATTTCACTGTCTTGGTTCTTCATGTGAAAGTGCATCATTACGTTCTGGCAGTCTAGTGCACTTTTATGAGGATGTTCTGTTCCTTTCTATGGATATATGTGTTTTCTGTGTACTGTATATATCAGCATATCTTTTTATGAACAAATTGTACATCTGCAAAAATAATAAACATCCTCCCCTCTCTACCCAAGATTGAGTCACACTGAAAATCAACAAGCAATCCTGACCTTTTGTCCCCAGAACATAATTACTGTTTTCTTGCCGCTGTCACTGACAGTCCTCTGTCATTCTGTGAATCTGTTGTGTCGAAGCACAGACTTAACTCTCAAACGACACCAGTTCATCCAGAATACCCCAGATTACGCTTGCCGCTTGCGTGACTAACGCACACCAGGCTCACCACAAATGCTTAACCCCCCCCCCCCCCCACCCCACCCCACCCCTCCTCCCCAGTACCATATCCCATCCCCCATATTGTTACATAACCACTCCTGGAGCTGGAATGTGACGCAATAACTAAACGACTAACCAGACACAGTGCTGATTTGGCTCACATGGACTCTTGGCAGTCCGGTGTATTTTTGTGTATATTGTGTTGTCAGTTTTCATATCTCAGGATAATACAACCCTTTCATCCTTCTGTCCAGCCTGTAGATTTGGTTTCCTGCGACACAGCTTCTAACGTTATATGAGTGTGACAAGGAAATGATGAGAGGCTATTTATGTCCTGGTTGTTTTTGGAATATTTTGTGCTGGAAGGGAATGTTTTGGAGCCCAGCCCTTATCTGGTAGCAACCCATCAAATGTCCGAAGTCCACCGATATTTATACAGTACCTTCTAGAAAACATTTGTTCATGTAAACAGTTCAGGCCCTCGACACTTTCATAACTGTGAGCTGCTACTTCCTCTAAGTCCTCGTAAACAAAGGCTGCCCTGTGTGGTGCGGTCACCACCTGCCTCTTGAAATTCATCTCACTTTTTAGCAATTAGGCAACAAATGAAACTGAGGCAACTGCAGCTGCCAGAGACAACATGTAAAAGTGCCAAAACGCACAATGATGGTTTCTCCAGGCAGCAGCTTTTCTCAGTCTCTATTTGTTGTTCTCAGTTTTCTCTGACGTATCACTTGATTGTGTAAGAATATTCTTCAGTGACGATGTTCATTCATCACTACCATCTACGTCTGTGTGTTTTGTGACACTTTACTCCCATCCCCCTTCTTCTCCAGATTGCACTGCACTTACACCTCCTCATTATGTAACCCTCTTTGCCCCCCCAACACACCGATTAGATATCGGTGGCCCATCCCCCACTACCACCTGCCCTAGTTGGAGAAAACACTGTATAGGATTTGCAAAGACTGAGCTACTTACCCATCAAACAAACATACCCATTACCGTGGGACAACACGTCGGTGGACTTGCATGGTGGCACAGTGCTGTAGCTTGTGGTCCGACCACACTCACCTGTTATTTGTTTATATATGGAATTGTTTTAATGCTGTGAAAAATATTGCAGTACTTTTTGTTGTTGTGTTCTTCTAGCTATAAATGATAATGGGAACTGAAGCTCATTTGTTCCTGTTCATTCCATGTACAAGCGGATTCCTTCATCTCCCCTGTAGTGTTTTTGTCTCCGTATGTATTTACTCAATGTCGATAAAATGTTGCACGTTGACTGGGGATCATTTTCTGTTAACGTGAACTAATAGCAGTGTCATAAGCATTAAATTGTATTTTCATGAGACAAAAAAAAACATGTTCAGAAGGTTATCAAAAGTAGCAAGTGGGTGTGTAATATGGATTTCTTTCTAGTGGCTGTTTTCTTCTGGCTGTGTGATTGAGTTGACAGTTGCTTCAGGATAAATGTCTTCTGTAATTCTGTGAAACTATTTCTGTGTCTCTTCTCTTCCAGGAAACACCCAACTCTGTTTTTCTGGTTATGGAGGTAAGTATAGAAACGTGACTGTCTGGATATTTAATGAGTCAGAGCTCATATCCTCTTCTGTGTCGTGACATGTGTTGGGAACCGTTTGTTTTCAATGTAACTTGTTACTTTGTTATTCTAAAAAGTAATTGGTTACTTTACAATGTTCTTCCCCTTTTTAGCAGGCTTTACTGCTGTCTCTCTCCCCACACCCCCCCCCCCCCCCCCCCCCTCTCTCTCTCTGTCAGTCTTTCCCCTTGCCTTTTCCTCTCTTGTTTTCTTTTACATTGTGTCTATAATTTCTTTCTTAGCTTGCTGACCTCACCCTCTGCATCCTTCCCAACTTTCTCTGCTCGTTTCGCAACACTCCTAGCTGGCTGCATGGTAGAAAACAAATCTCACGTTACTGCACCTCAAGTTCACTGAAAATACACCCCTATGTTTTCTAGGAATCACGTTCCCTGAAAGCCTTTGCTTAAAATGTGCTTTGATCTATGTTTAGACAGTTCTACAGTATATCAGGTTGTTTTAGATAAATGGATTTTCATAGTTATGTTCGTTAGTTAAATCTGCTTCACCTATCATATGGTTTACGGAATATTGAGGGGCACATGCCCTTGCTGCACTTTGAAACATGGACCTTAGTCTGGCTAAATCAATGCTGATGCCTCATGTTTTGCTTAGCAGGAAAAAGTTTATCTTGGTCAAAGTATCCGATGACTGTGTTATGAAGAGATGAGTGCACTGAGCCATGTGTAAATGATAATGTAATGAAGATTTGCTGTGCCCTTTGAACACTTTAAAGCAAAGGAAAATGTTTGTCTTGGAACATTTAGTCCAGCAGTATGCCAACATGCGGCTTCATGCATAGTTTAAATCGGTCTCCGTTAACTTGCGTGTAAACTGTAAGCGAGCCAAACTGCATGGCAACATGATGGATAGCTAACTGCATACCTCTCTGTGATCGGACACTGTCAGTCTTACCCATTAAAGGGTGAAGCTTTTGCTAAGCCTTAGCTGAATTCTTTTTGTGAAAGTGAAGTCAACCAGAGCCTTAATACACAGAAGTTGGATGCAGATCAGCAAAAGCTAGTTAGTTAAAATTGAGGTCAGGTAGTTAAGAAACAGGTTTTGTTTGCGTTCTTGACATAGGGAAAAAGGTCATAGTTTGTGGCTTTTAGTGCTATTGGTGTAGAAATTAGAATCCTTTGAATGTTTAATTATCTGTCTCCTAATGGTGTCTAGCAACTCTTTCCAAGTATTGTTGTATCACCCAGCCAGTGCAGCGCCAGAGCGCAATGTCGTTACGCACGACTGTTGGCTGTGTTTACTTTCATTAAATCGCCGTAAAACGACACCAGGCTGCTACAGTGTAACAACACAGACCTCTACACACATCGAACTGCTCGGTTATAACTTGACTCAGCCAGATATTCTCAGCTGAGATGAGATGGACGGCATAGCGCTGCAGTGTTTCAGTGTTTACAATGCATAAATTAGCCTAGCGGCCAGCAGACTTTCTGTGTCCGTCTGTTCTTGTTGTTCCTCTTGGGAACTAACTTCACTCTAGCAGAGATTGTCAGCACATATAAAGCTACAGTCTTTCAGAATATCAATTAATGAGCCTGCCATTATCTGGGCTAGGATTTCAACAAACGTGCACAGATACACACAAATAATACCAAAATGTGCTTCACAGCTTGACATTGTTGAACCTGAATTTAGTTATTGCTGATTGTTTGTCTCCCCACTCACAGTACTGTAATGGAGGTGATCTTGCCGACTATCTGCAAGGTAAGCATCACACTAATCTGTCTGCTACACACACATACTGTATTACTGTTCATCAAAACAAAGTTACTAATGCTGCAGAGGAGGAAAAGCCATGTGACTGCAGCTATTAGCTAATAGGTGTGGGAATATGTGCATGTGATTGTGCATTTATTATCTATGTGTGATGAATAGTTGGTGGAATAATGCAACTCTGTATCATGTGGGGATGTTAAAGAGTGTGTGTCTATGAGTGAACATTTGTATGTCTTTCTTTTTTCCATGTGGGGGATGTGTGTGTGTGGGAACCACTACAGCTTTGTACAAAGGATTCCTTTTCTATTTCAGAGCCAGTCAGCACAGTGTTATGCATCTGTGATAGTTTATAACAAAGGTCAGCATTTCTGGTCATAGAGCAACAAGTCAGCTTAAGGTGGAATGATACAATAATGGACAGTAAAAGTGATGTTTGGTAGTTTTTACATGTTTCAGAACCCCCAGAAAATAGCAAAAACTAAAAATTAAGAACAAAAAACAATTCACAAATGTACATACTCAAATGTCTCTCACCAACAATACAGTCCTGCTCTTGAACAAGTCTAAGATGTAGCATGTTAACACCAGTGAAACACAAAAAACAAACACTCCTAGTGATGGCTCCCATTACTTTAATGTTTCAACCACTAGTTTTGCATTAACTCTGGAGTGTAGCCACCTTTATGTTGTCAGTGACATCATGGGCATTGGGTGTCTCACTCTGACAGCTTGGGTCTAAAGTTGCAAGTTGAAAAAAAAACAATGTCAAGTTTCATGCTTATGCGTTTGCAGTGTAGATAACAGACAGTTATTAAAGCCATTTATTTTGAAATTCTTGGAGTGAGAGACATTCCTGATTGCGTCCTAGGATTGAACCTAGGATTAAATGAAAGTGTCTCTTTCTCAAACACTTCTCAAATGCTCTGACACACCAACCTGACGGCCGACCTTCGCCAGAAAAGACAGTCGGACTGACTGCCTCCCCGAGTTGGTCCAAAAAGTGCCTCGGAACACACCGAAGTGACGCCGACTTGAGCATACGTTCTGCGCGTGCACGAGACGTAATGTCTCCATAACAGCAGGCGCCGCTAATCTGTATTGTCGCCCCAAAAAATGAAAAATGGCAGCTGATTGGACAAACGCGTTACGTGGGTCTGGCTTCTCCCGAATTTCAAAGCCAGACCATAATGGCAGCTCATTCGGAATACAATCTCATGTTTTACGAAAATAGTTCACGAAACGTGTTTCTGAAAACATTTGAAGCAAGAAATAGGCCATGCAGGACAAAGGTCAGTTTTTAAAGATTTTCATCAGATTTTGAAAGGCGTTAGTCACGCTCATCCCGCTCGTCATTTCCGGGTTAGCACTCCACCAATCAGATTGGTCATTGAGTCCGACTGCCCGCCTTCCGATTCAACATGTCAAATCGGGCCAAATGAAGGCCGAGTGCTCTTCCGACTGACAACGGCACACACCGAACAGACTTGAGTCACCGACCTCGCCAGACTGTCCGACGGCCAATAATCGGGTTGGTGTGTCAGTGCCTTAACAGTCTTTTAAGATAGACATTAAACAAAACATTGATTAAAGAAAAGTTTCCCAAAAAGTGGTTTCACTACAACAATACCTTAAATACTGTGTACAAAGTGTTTGTACTTGTAGTTTAGTGATAAGATGCCAGCACATCACTGCCTGTTGTTATCGATAAATACCAGTTTCATTATAAATGAGCTTGTAGGTTAATTCTTGACCTTGGAAATACAGTTTGACTAAAAAAATATAAACTCAAGGTCCACTTACTAGATTTCGTCCTGAGCTTTTAGCTAAAGCCCTTTCTTTTAACACATGTGATGTGGCTGACCACATCACATGTGTTAAAAGATCCAGAGGAAATCTAATAAATGGAATCCACATACAGTAGCTACCATACACCATACCATACATATCAAAATGTCTTTGTTTTTCAATGCACATCTTTCATTTGGATACAAAACTGAACAGTTCTCCTGAACACTTCAGGGTATATGTTACCCAATCTGATCTCACAGCATTTGAACTTCAGAATGGTGAACTCACCACATTGACTCACTGCTTAACACTCATAATGTGCTATCATAGTTGCTGTGAATAGTTTCATAGAGTTAAAATCTGGTTGGCTTTTGGAATCTCAAATATTTTTGACAATTGTCAATACATCTGTTAGATAACCACAGGTGGTTCCACCTCCTGTTCCATAAAAACACTGATTGTGTTGCTGGAACAGCAGCCTTATCACTGTTCTTTTGCATAACGTACCTGCCCCACATGTCCACATTCGCAGTTTACAGAATGGGTCACGGTCAGACAAATTAGCCGACAGATTGGTTCGGGAGTCTGGTGGTTGTGAAATGAAACCTGGGGGGTTATAGTGGTTGTTTAGAGTGTTATACCCAACTGTCTGTGAACAGTGCGTAGGTAACGACCATCTTCCATTATATAAGAGGATCTCACAAGTGAATGATTCTACTACTTACACAACTTTTACATGTTAGATAATGTTGGTCCACTGTGGTGGGCATAGAGCAGCAAACTCACAAATTGTAGCTTAATGTTGAAAAGCTTACTGCTTTAATCAATGCCTTCACTGAGAGAGAGAGAGAGAGAGAGAGAGAGAGAGAGCTAAATATGAGCTTTAATCAAGTGAGGCTGATAAGCATTTTTGTGGAGTGTTTGCTAATAAATAATAAATTAAATCTCGACTCTGCATCTTGTGAGTGCAAATCGAGGAAACTAGTAATTAATATGGCAGCAGGAAGCACCTGAATAAGTTCAATAGGCCAGCCTTAAGGCAGTTATCCAGGAAAACAACAGGCAAGAACATGCATCTTAATGAGCAGAATTGCTAAAAGGTGCCCTGCGGAGTTTCCTTGAAAACAAATAAGTTGTTTTCATTCAGTCATTGTAATTTCTTAATCTCTCCTCTTCTTTAGCTAAGGGGACACTGAGAGAAGACACACTGAGGGTTTTCCTCCAGCAGATTGCTGCTGCCATGCGCATCCTCAACAGCAAAGGAATCATCCACCGTGACCTGAAACCACAGAACATCCTGCTGTCGTATGTGGGTCGCAAGAAGTCCAACATCAGTGGCATCCGCATCAAAATAGGTGACAGAATTTGATGGAAAAAGTCCTTTATTGGGCTAAAACCTGTGTACTTAGTGTTTTGTAGTGACCCATATGTAGTGTATTACCCACCTTTTTTTTTCAAACTGTTACTGTGTCACAGGGCTGAAATAAAAACAATGTAGAGCATCTGTTGAATCCAAATTTACAGTAACAATATATTTGTATACAGTATATATAACAGCTTCTTAAAAGTCATGCTGCCTTTAGTTGGTCCAACCTTTTGAAATCAGAAGCCAAATAATATGACTTGTACAGTAAAGTAGGTTTAGTCAGAAGCAGAATGAGAGACAAAATGTGCCCTGGGTACAGAAGAGATCATTTTATTTTCCAAACATTTTGTGTACATAACCTTGACTGTCAAACAAGTAGATACTATGCTATCCACACTTTCCTCCAATTTTGGCAACTAGAGTATCGTAATTAATGCAAATGCAATCGTAATTAATGCAAATGCAATGTTAAAAATGCAACACTGATGGCATTTTCCATCACTGCCTTAGCTCTGTTTTGAGTGCAAGTCAAGACAGTTATATGTTCCCAGTGTTCTCCAGAGTCAAACAACAGTGTTTGTGTTACTGGTAATAAAACCACACATGTACTGACGGTTTGTTTCATGCTTCTGTTCTGCAGCTGACTTTGGCTTTGCACGGTACCTCCAGAGCAACATGATGGCAGCCACATTATGTGGGTCACCCATGTACATGGTCAGTTTGTTTAACTGTGTATGTTTTGTGTGTCTAGAATTGCAGCTGAGGTCAGTCATTTTAAAATGACTTGTCAGCTTTCTCAGCTGTATGTTGCATAACTCTCCCTGCTCCTGATCTTTACTTGTGGCCTTTCCTCCCTCAGGCCCCAGAGGTCATCATGTCTCAGAACTATGATGCCAAGGCCGACCTGTGGAGCATAGGGACTGTCATTTACCAGTGTCTGGTCGGCAAGCCACCATTCCAGGTTAATATTGTGCACATAAAAAAACAGTAACAGATGTGTTTTGTTGATGTGTTTGCATCTAATTTCTACATTCATATTTTGAAGGCCAATAGTCCCCAAGACCTGAGGATGTTCTATGAGAAGAACAAGAATCTACAACCTATGTAAGCCACAGAAGCTCTTGTTTTTTTTGCTTTAAGTTTACAGTGTGTGATGTGGGCTGTCCCAGATGAAAGGTGACAATTGTGGAAATAAATTGTGGTAAAATCTTTAAGACCGGTGCAGAGGGATAATACCATAATATTTCTCTGCTTGCATCTGTTCCTTTTAGCCATGGTAGTAATGACTATGCTAATTTTTGAGTTGATGAGGTACAGTATTTCAGTCTGGACCAAAGTAGTGGCTCTAATGATTAACATTGCCATCCATAGGGTCATGAATGGCAATGTTAAAACCAGACTGAAATACTGTATCTCACCAACTCAAAAATTAGCATTGTCATTATGAGCATATTACTATTATGAGGTTAGCATTTAGCTCAAAGCTCTGCTGTGCCTTAGTACAGCCTCACAGAGTCACTAGCATAGCTGTAGGCTCCTAGTCCTGTTCCTATTTACACTGGAGGGCTACAATTCACCAGGCATTCATACTGTAGCATCATCTGACAGGCCTCAAAATTACAGTCGTACAGTCCGATACAGATTGCGAGCAAGACTTTACTAGATCCAGCTCGCACAGTGGGACATGCAACAAACTTGTAAGATTGTTTGTTTGCACAGTCTATAGGCACCCCACAAGAGACAAGGTATTAATGTCCCCATGCTCTCATTACCCAGCATCCCAAGGGAGACATCCCAACAACTTGGTGACCTTCTGCTTGGTCTGCTGCAGAGGAACCAGAAAGACAGGATGGACTTTGGTCAGTGGTACTAACATAATAGTAATGTCTTTAAACGTTGAATGATAAATGCATTGTTCAGGTTTGGTTTTCACATATTCTGAGATCTGTTTGGATGTTTGACACACTTCTGTCCCTCCAACCCCTCACTCTGCAGATGCGTTTTTCAGCCATCCTTTCCTGGAGCCGTCATCCACCATCAAAAAATGTAAGCACAAAGGTCACATTCCCAAGCAAAATAACTTACTGAACTATACTTTTTCACATCATCCAACTTGAAAACATGATTAATCCTATATTTATTTCCCTCAGCGTGTCCAGTGCCGGTCCCCACCACCTCTAATGCAGTGACGGACAGTTCCTGTGGCAGTTCCCCATGCATCCGCTACAACTCCCCTCCTGTGAGTTTAATATTACTTTATAAATCCTCATTCAAAGGGCATTGCACTTACAATTAGGCAAAGGTAATACAATATTAACCGTGCCTCCCTGTTGTGCTCCTATTGTGCCTGCTTGCTTCTTAGATTACAAACAGTGCCTGAAAATTAAAACATTGTGTCCAAAAAGGGAAATAAACGAACCCTTCATAAAAACTTACCTAGACCCATTTTACCCCTTTTACTTATGTTCTATTATTGTAAATCCTGCAAGTGAATGTGTTGAAGCTACTGCCACTAATAAATCCACTGCTTGCTATTGCAATCTCCTTGCACAGTGACAGATCGCATCTGGCAGTAGCAGTGGGAATGCAGGGCAAGTTAATTTCCCAGGATGTCGGTGTTCTCTGTAACATGGTTATTATATTAGTTTGACAGCACTGCCTTGCCTGGAAGCCTTAATTGCATCATTCAGGAGGCACACTACAACTTAATCCCCTTCTCTCTCTCTCTCTCTCTCTCTCTCTCTCTCTCTCTCTCTCTCTCTCTCTCTCTCTCTCTCTCTCTCTCTCTCTCTCTCTCTCTCTCTCTCTCTCTCTCTCTCTCTCTCTCTCTCTGTGTGTCTCTCTTTCTCTCTGTCTCTGTCTCTCTCTGTCTCTGTCTGTAAACACAGTCTCTCCCAGACATGCAGACACTAGCAGAAGATGGTCTGTCATCCCCTCCGCTCGGTCCACCCAACTTCCTGCAGCTGTCCAAAGAGTCTGCAGGAAGCACCAGCAGTAAAAACTCGTCCAGTGACACTGACGACTTTGTCCTGGTGCCTCACATCTCTACTGACAGCTGTAAGTGCCAACACACATACTGTACATTAGGGCTGGGTATGGGTACCCAACACCTTTTTAAGGTATCGGCCAAAATAACCCAGTACCAAGTAGGGCTGGGCGATATGGCCTAAAAAAAAATCCCAGATTTTTTCCCCAAAAAATCCGATTTAAGCTGTAGTTGGTGGTTCAGTTCTCCGAGAATAGGTGACTGTCAGCCGGGTACAGAGCACCGCGAGCTGCCGGTCATTACGATTAAGTAAGTAATGAAACGACTAGTTAAGAAAACAACTAATGTTAGTCCCTGTCGCTGCCATGTTGTTTGTGTATCTCTATGGCAAACGCGCGGGGGAAGGGCTGAGCCCGTTCGTAACTACGGGAGCCCAGGGAGGGAGCGTCGGCGGATTTTCATTTAAACAAATCAACGTTAACTACACATTCGAGTTAACCAATAAAATCGATTTATCGCCCAGCCCTAGTACCTAGAAGTATTGAAACGTTCCCTGCATTCATTCTAGAACTAGAAAAAAATACAATTTGTATGGTTTTGCCCGCAGCCAATCGCCACAAGCATTGTTGGATTTATTGTGCCAATTTTTTGCCTCACTACTGCAGCAGCTACAACCCATACAGTGAGTCTGTGGTGGGGTGAAGTCGAGGGGGGTGTATTTTACGGAGTTAGCAGTTCAGGGTGCCAAGATGACACCAAAATGTTTGCAAGTAATTTGTACACTTTCAAAATGTATTTCTGGTGGTGGCATTTTGTGCAACTGAATGCTTCCATTCACATGATAGCTATCGAATGAAGTAGGAATAAAAAGGGTATCAAGTGAAGTACTCTATTGGTATTGGTATCACTTTAAGGGTATAGGTACTGGTATCGTAATTTTTTTTCAAACCATACCCAGCCCTACTGTACACCACACACCCACTGCTGTAAAAATGCAAAAATATTACCTGTAGGGTTGGGCAATATTGCAGACATTTTTCAACAGGATATTTTTTCATATCAGTTGATATCATTGTATACATTATCACAACATCAATCAGTCACAATTTCTTTTGCGTGTCTGACTTTATGTAATGCCTGCCAAGCTCCTTTAAGGTTGTTGTGACGGGTAAACTGTTGCTTTCCATCCCAAAAAGGTTTCCTCCTATATAACGTATCAACTTTTGATACCAAAACAAGAGAATGTGGTGTGTTTAGCCAGCTCAACCAACCCTGCTTGTGCCTATTTTGCTAAGTGGGCTGTCCAATCTTTATATACTTTCATATAATTGGTTGAAAATAGTATTGTTTCTGTCATTTGATTGGTTGTTGGTACATTGCCAAGTACAGCACACATTCTCAAACACACTCAGATGTTACCAAATCCACAGCCAGTAAATTAGACAGCTGCTCACCATTTCATGCTGTAATTGTAGACATCACTTCACAAACAGTAGGTACACACACTTACCCTCTTGCCTGGTAAAATGAACCCTCATATTCTGCACCTGCTGCAACACACACACACACACACACACACACACACACACACACACACACACACACACCTGCTAGTCCTCCACTCAATGAACAAAGTTCAGAGCATTGGAAGTGTCAGCTGGCATACTGAGTGGCATTTAATGACCTAATCTCTGCTGTTTTATATATACATTAGTACAGCCTGATACCCCTTCATTCTTTTTTTCCCTTCTTTCTCTCTCCTCAGATGACCAGCCAATGGGAGTGGTTCGTCGGACATCCAGTGACTTCCTCATGTGTGGAGGGTAAGTACAATGCTATCAACCTGATAGATAGGTTTGGATATTGTACAGAAATACAAACGTTTTGAAAACACCCGAGTCATCTCACACAAAGTACTTGACAAACAGCATGACTCATAGGGTTTAAAGGGTCATAGCCTCGTTTCCACCAAGCAGTCCGATTCAGTTTAGTTCGTAACACATTAGAACGGTTATTGTTGCATTTCCATCGTCAAAATGTATGGATGGTACCAGACGAACCGCTCCATTGTGTCCTGTTTTTTCATTACCCCTCTGTTGAGGTACCTGCACACTGATGCGATAGTAAAAGGTGGAGCTAGGAACACTGCAGTCTGCGATTGGTGCAGATGTTTCTCTGCATCATCGGTGAAGAGGAAATAGAGCTGGATGGAGCAGTGAGGAATAAAAAGGTTTTCAGCTCATTTCTCAGCGCATGGCTGTCCACGGCTTCCATCGCACGTCCGAACAATGAATGCAGGAGGAAATGTAAAAATAACACGTTACTTGTGTATGTGGTTGACACAGCTCTTTAGAGTACTGTCTGCAGTGGAAACGCAAAACAGATCTAGTGTTTAGATACGTGTCCGTACGGGCGACGTATGGTTCTAAAGGTACTGCACTGTAACTGCCTGATGGAAACAGGGCTATAATAAACCCATTCTAAAAGCTACAAACAAAGAAATTGATTTTTAGTGAATTACGCTTATTATATACCCTTAAATACGCTCACTTTCTTGCTGAGAGCTAGCCATTAATCTAAGCCTAGCATAAAGACTGGAAACAGGGGGAAGCAGCTAGTTTGGTTCTGTCCAAAGGTAACAAAACCTACCTACCAACCCTCTAAAATGAATCCGTACAAGAAAGTATAAAAAGGTTGTGGATTTATGGCGGATTATGCATCTTGTTGTCACCCCGCTGTGAGTAAAAAAAAAAAAAAAAAAGCTGATGTTGCTAGCTTTGATTGTTTATTTGGTCATGGTCATTTGGTCAAAATGTCTTTTTGTGGATGCTACAGATGTGGTATTATTTTTGAAATGTAGCCCAGCGTCACTAAGGAATCAGATAGTTCATAGAGTATGAAGTAGATGTTGAAATGAGTCCGAGTAAAAAATAGACTGACTATGCAATGGAAGTGTGAAATGATGCTGTGAGTCAGATTTCATTTCACACACATCCTTGAGATCATGTGTATGTGTGTAAGGTCACATCATCTATTCTTCATGTGTTTTTATGTCAACGAGGCCTCCTTTTCTATTTCTGTCCCTCTGACCGCTAGCAAAACACCCTCCTGTCAGCTTTACACCAGACACACACTAATTGTCCTTTCGTCATGAGTGAATTCTTCTGCCCACCTCCTAATCTGCATGATGAGTGAGTTTTGAATCAAACATTGAGCCATAACAATGTGGTGCAGTGCTAAATAAAACACCTGACACACCGGGGGCTGTGGGATAAGAATAGATTTGCGTACTTCCCAAATTTGCCTGCAATAACTAACTGTTATTATTGTGCCTCAGCTGTGTATTGAAAGATCAAAACATGCTCAAATGTACCACTCTCCAACGTGACAGAATTTACTGACTGACTCTTTTTCTTCAGATTTAAATCCAGTTAGTAAAATGTACTTGTACTCACTATACCCAATACACAGTTCGACCTATTGTCCAGCAGTTATTCCCTACTGTTCCATTTTCTACCCTTTGTATGTTTTTGAACTTTCACTAGCTATATTTCATCAGGGAAGCCTTGTTTCTTAACCCTTGTGTTGTCTTCCCGTCGACCATGCAAGTTTGTGTTTTTCTGGGTCGAAATTTCAACATTTTGTTGTTGTTTTTCTACACTTTTCTCAACGTTTTGGTCGATTTTATTCCAGTGTTTTTGTCACTTTTTGTCACTTTTTTTGGTCATTTTTTTGCCGTTTTTTAAATTGTTTTTGTCAATTTTTTAACAACTTTTTCGAGTTTTTTGTAAATTTTTTTCAAATTTTGTTGTCACTTTTTTTAACAAGTTTTTGTCACCTTTGGCGATGTTTTTTTGACACTTTTTCCTGATTTCTTTTTTTTTTCTTTTTTTTTCAGCGTTTTAAAAAAACGTTTTTGTCGATTTCTTTCCCCTGCGTTTTTGTAGCTTTTTCCAACATTTGTCACTTTTTTTCAACGTTTCTTTGTCATAGTTCTGATATAGAAAGTTTTTTAAACCGGTCAAATTTGACCCAAGGACAACAGGAGGGTTAATTCTCCAATTAGTGTTTTTCTTAAATTCAGGTTTAGATCTTACTAGCTACACGTTATCCCCGTAGCCTGGACAGCTTTGTTTCTAAATTGTGGATAATATTGGATATAGTTCCTAATTTAAGCTGAGAGTGAAGTTTAAGCTTTAAATACATATATTTTGCTCCCTGAAACTTGAAACCTGCTACTGTCTTTGTTATTGTTCTTTCACCCTCTCCCTTTGTTATTAACCTTCAGTCAGACTCTTCACACTTCTTCCATCTCCTTGCTTTCCTGTTTGTATGTGTAAACAGCCTAAAGCAAAACTGTTATCTTCCCTGTCTGTTCCCTTTTTCATTGCACGCACATTGTTCTGTCTCATCCTCCTCTATTCATACTCCCTCCCTCTGCTCTCCTTTTAATGGCTTTCTCCATAGCAGTAACTCTCAACTGCTTACATAAATTAGTTAACCATTGACATGGGAAGAACCTATTTTTTCTTCATTACAGGAGTTGTCCCTTGCAATTTAGTAACACCAGCCACACTCTCAAAGAGCTCCTAAATCACAGCCTTGTTCATCCTTTGCGCCCTGCGTGTCCTAAATTGATTGGAGTCAAGAAAGAAGGAGACCAGAGTGTGGGCTTGGGGAGATGAATGAAAGAGTAGGATGTCTGGAGAGCGATGGTCATTGTAATTAAAGCAATTAGAAAAAGAAAGACAACGCAAGCAAATGGAAGAGATATCTGAGGAGAAACAGAAGTGACAAATTATAAAAAATAAAAAAAAAATAAGAAAGACGATCCCAATTGGGCTGCTTGCTAAAATCCAGGTCAGTTGAGAGGCAACTGACTTTAAGATCCAGTCTTTTTCCCATTTCCCCTCACTCTTGCCTTTTAAAAAAAACAGCTGTTCACTGACCTACACATTCTCTTTCTCTCTTTTTAACAAGGATACAACAGCACACAACATGAATCTCTATTTTAAGCCTCGGCTGGGATCAATAAAGCTTTTAGCAACCTGGCAAAAAATTGAAAGCCTCCATTATGGGTTTCTGTATCAACCGTCTTCTCGAGCGGTGTTAAGTGTGTGGTGAAGGACAGCATGTGGTCAGGTTTATATCTCAGAATTGCAGGAATCCAACAAAGCAACTTCTCTCTGGTTCTTTGTCTGGACTAGTCTGCCTCACGTGTCCTCCTCCTCTTTTCCTTGTAGACCCTCCCTGGCTTTACATCATTACATAATACTGGTTTCCAACTGGTGCCCCTGTAACGGCCATTTCTTCCACTCCTCTTTTTTTTTGCATTCTATATGTAAGCAAAGGCCCTCTGTGGGTGACTCTGTCATGACCTTATGTTTGAGAACATTTTGTCTCTTCTAGAATAACAAAAGAATGCAAATGAGCTCTGCCTCTTTGCACTTCCCCTCCTGTGTCTGCTGAACACAGAGGCAGTCCTTGCACGTGCCATTGGTCAGCCCTGCCTCTAGCCCTGCCCCCAACAGCAGGAGCTTAAGCTGATTGGTGCTGTCTTTGTGTTTACATAGAAGCCTGGCCCCTTTTTTTTTTACCAACTGACTGCCCTTATGATCAGCCAGGCTAAACTTAACTAACGCAACCTGCCTCCACACTGTAGTAAACAAAGAACACGGGGCTGTAGAAACCAAGTCCCTCCATTTTTAGACTTGTCCTGCTTTATGTTCTACTTATTAAACAAGCAGTCACCTTTTGGAGATTTAAGTTAATATGGGTGTTGACACCACTCAAGATGTCCTGCAGATTTGGAAGCAGCAGCAGCAGCAGCAGCAGCAGCCTCGAGCGGCCTGGCTAACCGCCCTCGTCTCTCCATTCTTTCCCTCCAGGCAGCCGCAGCCCACCCCAGGACAGACCCCTATGGTGTCCCCACGGGCTGAGACCACCCCCATCCCTGTTCCTACCCAGATCCGCAACTACCAGCGCATCAAGCAGAACCTCTCCAGCAGCCCGACGACCACACTGTACAGCTCTCCCAGGTAAGAGCCACCTCTGCTGGGTCTGAGGGTGAAGGAAGTGCCCTTGGTGCTGGATGGTTCTGACTTAAGTCTGCATTATATATATATACCTTTTTAGTGATTAGTAATGAAACGCCTGGAAGGGGCACCTGTTTGTTGAGCTTAATTGGTGACTAATGTTTTTTGATGACTTATTTTGGGAGTGATCTTTGTGGCTGGGTAATGAAAACCCAGGCTGTTATTTCATCAGCCATAAAGTTTGACTGGAATTACATCAGATACAGTCAGGGCCTGTTTAGATTTGTGGCTTCCCAACCTGTTGCTGGGAGGGTTTGTTGGTGGTTTTATGTGAAGACAAAGCAGATGGGATGGCAGAGGAAGAAAGAAGGGTGGCATCTTGTTTCACAGGAAGATAAGTTCTGTTGTTCCTATTTACTGTTGTCTGAAAAGGAGAACACTAGGGGTATTCTAGGCTTTAATCAGCTGTATTGTATGTAATATGTGTTTTCATATTTAAAGGTTTTATTGGGTTGGCTTGTGTTCATCTGGTGGTTTGATGGCTTTGTCATTACCCATTAAATTCCTCCTGTTGTGATTGTAGCTCTGAAAATAAGGATTTGCATAATGGTTCTGTAGTAGCAGCTTGTTTACCGGACCTCTGTGCAACCATGGTAGTTAGATCCTGGAGGACAGTTACTGTCCCTCTCACCCTTTCTTGTTCAGCTGTCCCACTCTTCAGCCATCCTACCTCTTCAGTCTGTTCATGGAGGATTATTATATTATATATTTAGAGCTCTGACACTCCGTCCCTTTTACCTATCAAAGACCCTTCTGTGTGTTTAGTATTGTTATACTCACTTTAGGGAGCAAGAATATGTCAGGTAGAACTCCTTAATATACTGTATAGATCTTAATTTTGCTCTGTTTTACAAATAACACCCCGTAATCAGATACTAAGATTGTGTGAAGTGGGGTAATTTGTGTTGAATTCATATAATGAGCTATTACTTAGCATTAAGAGCAAGATTACTAATAATATTTGGCCTTTGTGCACCTGCAATATCTATAATTTCTTGATATAACAAATCGAGCACAGTGTACCGGACACATGTAGGCGATGGCAGGTGTTCCTTATATTTTGAGAACACTCCATAGGGCACTTTTTAATTAAATCTGTGCCTTCTGCAGTTGTATTCAGGGCATTTGATTTGGGATTCACAATCCTTAGATTATGTACTGTGTATGTTGTGTATCTCAGTAATTACATAAGGTCCTCACAAAATACTGCTACTTTGCAACACTCTGTACTTGTACCAAATACTTTGTGTCAAAGATTTAAGATGAGCAATCTGCACAGCAAATGCTCTTACACATGCTTTGCTTCTGTGTGACTCAAATCTGTGTTGCAATCTTGTACAGTACTTGCAGCAGTTATCTTGGGTTCTCTCATCAGCCAAATAAGTTTTACTATTTACTATCAGGCCAAAATAAGAAAAAGGGAGAGGAAAAAAATCACCTGAAAGGGAGTAGTTGAATACCTGAGTTACTGCAACTAACTATAATTTTCATAGTCGATAAATCTGCCGATTATTTTCTCGATTAGTTGTTTGGTCTATAAAATGTCAAAAAATTGTAAAAAAAAAGAATTGATCCGTGTTTCCCAAAGCCCAAGATGACGTTCTCAAATGTTTTGTTTTGTCCACAACTCAAAATATTCAGTTTACCGTCATAGAGATGTGAAGAAACTAGAAAGTATTCACATTTAGGAAGCTTAAGATACTTAAAAATTATTCAAACCAATTTATCCATTATCTAAATAGTTGGCGATTCATTTAATAGTTGACAACTAATCTATTAATCAAGTAATCTTTGCAGCGCTAAGCTGAATCCTTGATGAAGCCAAGAATTGTATTTATGTATTTATTACTTAACTCTTTGGATTAGTTCAGTGTTGATTGAGACAGAGCATTTCCCTCATGGCTCTGAAAACTCAATGCATTTAACCTGCACTTGGGATAGTTTACATACATACTTAATGTTTTTTTGTGATGTGTGTATGTGTTTTCTAGGTCTGGCACAGTGAGGCGCTCCAACACTAGTCCTATGGGGTTTCCCAAGGTGGGCTCAGGGTCCCCCAGCTCCGCAGATGTCCCTCAGGCAGTAGGCAGGCGTCTCTCCACCGGCAGCTCCCGGCCCTACTCCCCTTCACCTCTCGGTAAGGATATGTCTAGACTTGTCAAGCACATCAGCTTTTTTTAATAACACCTTCCAGACATGACTTGGACTTTTCCAGAAGCTCGCAATAAAAATAACTGTTTGTGTTTGCAGTGGGCACCATCCCTGAGCAGCTGGGTCACTGCTGCTGTCACATGCAGAACCACGAGCCTCGCAGCCGCAGCTCCTCAGGAGGTCAGTTCACAGGCAAAACTTCCGCTGTCCTCAACATAGCCTGATCACCTGGTACCCACATCCAACTGTGCCAACTTGTCCACTTAGATAAGATTTAACCTACATGGTCCTGTGTGGAATGTGGGTTGTTGAAACAGAAAATGGTAATCTTTTAACACTCAACAACAAAAAACAAAAGAGCACACAAATACATACAACCCTTTGCCAAAAAGCCATTACAGAAATGCCACACAGTATAATATATTATGAACTGGCATTTAAAATATGCAGTATTAGCATTAACTGCAGTTAGGGATTGTTCTCTCCTGTGTGTCATGACTTTTATCATTGACAAAGTGCATGAGTCAAGGTCTTTTTTTAAAGTGTCTGACACTGTGGTTATATTAACACTGCAGACGTCTCACGACCTTCTAAACTGTTTGTGTCTAGAGGTTTGCTGTCATGGTGAACATTTTATTTGAACCAGGAACAGGGCTATAGTGTACTGTCTGAAATGGCACCTCAGTCAGACAGACAGTACTTTGTCCCCTATTTCAAAAGTCATACAACCAACAGATTTTATGACCATCAGAGTCTCTGTGGAAAGTCTCAGGACTTTTGTACTTCACTGGTTGGGCAGACAGGGCAAAGCTCATGAAAATGTCACCAGTAGCATCACTCCAGCTGCTATTTTTTCTCTAGTGCAGAGCAAAGTTTAGAGCTGAAGACTGCCTTCTGCTGAGAGACAAATGAGACATGAACTTATGTCTCCTCTGACCTGCCAGAGAGAATGTACAACAGACACCTTGTCCATGATCAGTCTGAATCAATACTGTACATGTTGCTTATTCAATTCAATTCAACTTTATTTATAGTGCCAAATCATAATTTCTTTTATATATGGGCACGTTTCATATAGAGTAGGTCTTTTTTTATTCTACTATATGGTCCATTAACTTGAATTGAACTCTAATCCAGTCCCTCTACCTTCTCTAGGTTCCCCTGTCCCATCCTCTCAGCTCCTGGGGGCTCGGCTCCAGAGTGCCCCCACCTTGACTGACTTCTACCAGACCAGGCAGAAACTCCACAAGCAGTTATCAGACCCTGTTCAGCCTTCATCCTCGTCCTCCTGTAGTCATTCCCCGCAGCTCGGTCGACCAGCCAACCTTGGCTCCTCCCCCACCAAGCTCCTGGGCTCCTCCCCCCGCACGTCCGACTGGCTGCAGAAGTCCCCGCTGCCCACCATCATTGGCTCCCCGACTAAGGTGAGTGCAGATATTATTAAGTGTGCAGATTACCAGTACCAAATAAACTAAAATATTAGTTTTTAAAGTTTACCTGTTTTCATTTATTTTTCATTCAGACTATTTCGGCACCGTTCAAGATCCCCAAAACGCAGGCGTCCTGTAACTTGATGGCACTGGCGGACAGCCCCGTGCCCACCAAGACGTTGGCAGATGCCCGGGATATCTGTGCCCACCACTGCAGCCCGTACCTCACCGGACGCCCAGCTGCCCCTGAGGCCAGTAGGACCTTTGGCAGGTAGGACTCACTGAAAGAAACATGTCCTCTGTCTGTACCCTTCGCTTGCCCAGATCTACAGTCTCCATCACTTTTCTTGTGCACCCATTTCAGCTTCCACCTTAACGTATGTTACACTGATACACAACAAAAAATTGTACTATTTATTGTACAAATGTAGTACATTGATGTAGTAATAGCCCTGAACCTGAATGATATCTAATGTGACATTTTAGACTGGACACAAGAGTACCTGGAAATGTAATTTTTTTATTTAATAACTTTCTCATTTTGCGGATTTTAAATGGAGAGTTTTAGTTTTACACTGGCTCTATTTTGTTTCAGATACATTTCTATCCGATAAAAACACATTTCTGGGTCTAACATTGATATATAATATTGATATGTATATCTACATATTTTTAGAGCCAAGGGTACTAGCTTGGTGCACCACTTTTTATTACTTTGACCCCCCTCTGTCTATCTTTTAGCATGTGACGTCACTTTGTCTGCTGTTTGACTTTGCGCTGATGTTATCCGTGGTTTCCCTGCAGGTCTGTTAGTACAGGTCGTCTGTCTGAGCAGCCAATCAGAATCACTCTGGGTGGACAGGCTTATCAAGGCAGCAATGACAGCTTGAACACAGAGCGACCCATGGACACAGGTATGGACACACTGCTGTCAACACAATGTACAGCTAAACTTAAATTTAAACTGCGACTATTAACTGTGTAGCACAAAGAATGAAAACAATTACATGTCTTCTTCCCAAAGCCCCTGCAGGTCCCAGTGGGCTAGTTCAGGTTGGGTCAGGGAGTCCCCGTACTGTCCTTTTCACCGTGGGTTCACCGCCCAACAGCAGCACTCCCCCTACCTGCAGCCACCTGGGCACACGACCACGCACCACCTCAGGTGAGGACCCTTCCCCTGATCTGGGCTAGTATGCAAGAAAATAAGCTAGTAACAGTTAGAAGCAGGAAGGCTGTGAGGTGTTCTTAGTGAAGGTGTTTGTCCGTAGATCTCATGATCCTCCACTCTCCCCTCCCATCCTTCTCTCAGTGGGCTCCAACAGTTCGGCCGGCTCCCTGTGCTCCACCAGCGGTCGGGTCTATGTTGGATCTCCTCCGGGTATGGCCATGGGCTGCTCTCCTCCAGGAGGTTTTGGGGGTGGGCAGATTGTCCCCAGTACTGAGGGGGCCCCCAGCAGCCTGCGCTATGTTCCCTATGGGACTTCCCCTCCCAGCTTAGAGGGATTCATCACATTCGAAGCCCCTGAGCTGCCTGAGGAGACCCTCATGGAGGTGAGGGAGTGTGAGGTCAAATGTTTGGTGTCTATTTCCCATCACCCAACAGGGAAATTGGTCAATTAGACAACTTCATGACTCACTGGTATACACTTTTAATCTTCTTTTGGGTTTTACATTTAATCTTTGTAATTTCTGGTCTAGCGTGAGCATACAGACACCCTGATGCACCTGCGGATGATGCTTTCATTCACCGACTGCGTCCTGGAGATGGCGGCAGTGCGAGCTGGAGGGACGGAGCTTGGCGTGTCGGCCGCCTCCCTCTACCCTCCCCAGGACAGTGTGGTTGTGGACCAGATCAGCCAGCTCAGCAGAGAGTGGGGGTAAGGAATGACTAAAGTCCCTGATGATCTCATACAATTAATAGTATCCTGTAGTCAGAAGAGGCTCTTTGTTTAGTGGTGTTGGTGCAGTATTTTATATACTATGGTTGTGCTGCCCCTACAGGCAAGTGGAGCAGTTGGTGCTCTACATGAAGGCAGCTCAGCTCCTGGCTTCCTCTCTCCATCTGGCCAAGGCTCAGATTAAATCAGCCAAGCTCAATCCTTCTACTGCCGTCAAACAGGGTAAGGCCATTTTATTTCATTGGATTGGGAAATCTGCTGTTCACCCACTTCATCAGCAGGAGAAAGACACTGTAGTTATGTAAAACGTACCTGTGTCCTTTAAAAATATGTATCTTTCAAATACAGGTATATGCAAAAATACTAATCCCTCTCTCTGTCTTCTCTCAGTGGTGAAGAGTCTTAATGAGCGCTACAAAAGCTGCATCTCCCTCTGCCGGCAGCTGACTGACAGACTCAACCACTTCTTCTCCGACAAGCAGCGCTTTGTGGACGAAATCAACAGTGTCACCGCGGAGAAGCTGATCTACAATCATGCAGTGGAGATGGTGAGTGTCGGATACACATAAAAAAATCTTCAGGGCTTATAGAAAGGACTGTAGTCGGGTATTGATTTTAGTCATTTCCACCAGGTTTTTCAAACAATATGTTCAGTAAAGCTATGATCTATACTCGTCAGCCTAATTGTGTGTGTGTGTGTGTGTGTGTGTGTGTGTGTGTGTGTGTGTGTGTGTGTGTGTGTGTGTGTGTGTGTGTGTGTGTGTGTGTGTGTGTGTGTGTGTGTGTGTGTGTGTGTGTGTGTGTGTGTGTGTGTGTGTGTGTGTGTGTGTGTGTGTGTGTGTGTGTGTGTGTGTGTGTGTGTGTGTCAGGTTCAGTCAGCAGCTCTGGATGAGATGTTCAAGCAAACGGAAGATATAGCCTACCGCTACAGCAAGGCCGCCATGCTGCTGGACGGCCTGTCCAAGATCCTACAGGACCCCACTGACATTGAGAACGTGGTCAAGTGTGAGTACAAACCCTGAGACACACACACACACACAGTCCTACACGATTGGCCTCATGCAGGAACCACTCGTATGAATAGATTGGGTCTTTAGTCTTAATTGGCATGTACGAGGATTTCAGAGAACTTGTAGGATAAACCGTTTAACACTCAAAAGCAAAATTCCAGACCTGTTGTTCAAGTCGTGTACAGATCTGACTTTTTCAACATGGGGAAAACACGTGTTTGACTTAAAAATAAGAATGCCTTCATCTGAATGACTGTGGAGTTTTAGTATGTTACAAAATACTTTACTCTGTAAGTGTGAAGTTAATCATTGCTTCCCAATTTACTTTAATTGCCAAGTTATACAATTACCACAGCACTTTATGTCAAACCATTCACTCTTATTTCTGTCATGGTACAGCTCTGTGATGACATAGGATTGACAGCTATAGTAATATTTTGGCATTTTTGGGGGTACTCTTACACCACTACTGACACTGCTAAATGTTTTATGTTTATGTCTGCTGATTTCTGACCGCAGGACTTGAAGCTCTGCAGTGTGAAGGTCTAATTTGTTGTCTTGAGTAACATATTTGTGAATGAATGCAGAAAAAGCAACGCGATATCATGACTTTGCGTAAACATACACGCCACTTTCCTAAAGCCAAGTGGCGTGTTATCTGTACGCATTTTGAGCTATCCACGTGTATATCTACGTAGATATACACGCCACTTTCTTATCGCGAGGCTACGTGTTATCGTGAGGCTACGGTTGGTTTTAACATCACACGCTGGGGAAAAGAAAAACCGGTTGGGATTATGAAAAGAAGAACTAGGTTGGGTTTAGGAAAAGAAAAACATGGTAAGGAAACAACACGTGCAGGACGCGATCCCCGCTCTCCTGGGTGAAAGTCCAGTGTTTTACCCATCCACCACCCCGACAAACCTCCCTATGCGGATTTTTAGCCCTTTCATACTACTCGCTATGGCGTCAATTCACACGCAAACGCGAGGTAATGTAAGTCAATGGAGGCCAAATGGCGTTGATAAACACGCTGAAAAGCGAACGTGCGTCTTCATAACACGCCGATAACGGCATACCAATTGCCGTTTTTTTTATTAGATTTTTTTGGATTTGACAAACAACATAATCCAAAGGATAGCATGTTAAAGTGTAAACACTTATTTCCAACATGGTCCAAACATGGCGTGTCATACATACGCCACTTCATGAGATCAGTCTGGAAAAAGAGCAGGACAGGTAGCCGTTTATTGGGGGGGGCGTTGTTTATGCTAATGATCAAACCTCATGAAAACTCACCTCTTCAAGAACAGTTAGTATTCATCAGGCTAAAACAAACCATTTACAATAACTTTGTGCAGTTAAGAGAGTTTTCTGAATCTGCAAGTCTAGCAAGACTAGGTCTGCAGTCTGTATAATAACTATATTTTACTCGTTTAAGTGTTTGCTTTAGTGACTTTTATTTATATGTTGTTGTTTTGTGTATTCTCCCTGCAGACAAGGCCAGCGTTGACCGCAGGATATCAGCCCTCTGCTACTGCACTGTCACACTCTACGAGTAGCAGCCCTCCCATAAACACGCACACACACACACACACACACACACACACACACACACACACACAGAGGGACCACGTCCTAAGACTATTGACTACCATCCTCACAGAGCCGCTGTTCCCTCCTGTAGCAGTTCAAGCACTTTTCATTTGATAGGTTTCATCTGTATTTATCATCATACTGGCTGCATCACGAACTGAACTGTGACAAGCGACTGATGCACAAACTTACAACCAAAGACGGATCCAGAAACAAAAGGCTGAAACCGGATGTGGACATAATGCCTGCACTTTCAAGTGCATTTTTCTTCTTACGCTATGATGGTGGAAACCCATCTGATCAACACATATAAAAATAAACTAATGTCCATCTTTCAGGATATCATTTGTTTTTTACCAGAAGAAAAAAAGGATGGACAGGACTATGAGGTGGACTTCAAGAGACTTGAACTGGAGTTAGTCTTTTTTTTTATTATTTTTCTTCTTTTTTTTTTTATCCTGCGTACTATGTGATATCAGTGGTTATTTACTCTGTGTTTAAGTTGTTGTTCTTATTTATTGGTTCAGAAGAACAGGGATGTTTGAGTCTTCTGCTTATTTAGATAACCTCAAGTATTGGAGTGGAATGAAATGGAAGAAAATTGCAGAAGGCTTACGGCTGATCACTGTAACACATCCAACAACATGGATTTTAAGATAAAACAAGAACTCTTGTTACAAAAACTAGACAGCCATGTGAGCAAATGAAAACCTGTAGATTTGGAACTGCTTTATTATTTTTCCTGTGTTGTTAGCTCAAGCACTTTATTGTGGATTGAGAGGAAGAGACATGTATCTGTACAAGTTCTGAAGGGAGAAATGTGAAGGCAGGGGAGGGGTTTTCTAATCACTCCTGATCCCACCCTCAAAATGTACCTGCTCTGTATGCATGTTAAACAAGTTTACAGACTGCATACATTTCCTATAAGGCAGCGCAACCAGAGAAACATGGGTAAGGAAAACAGTGCTGTCAGCCAAGACAAATTGGCTGCAACTCAACTTTGCAGGACCTCTTCTGTCAAGATCAACTAGATGTTTAATAGAACCACTTTTCGCTTTTAAGCTGATTTAAATAACTATATTTAAAGGGGCGTGTCACCGATTTTACACATGAAAATCAGTTTACTTGTCACTAGTAGCCCTCCTCAGCCTGTGAATTGTAAAATGCCTTCTGTGACTGATGGGAGATCTCTGAGGTCTGGGATTGTAACCCAGATGATGTCATCAGGGTTATCTTGTTCAGGGTTTGTGTACTACCCCCCCCCCCCCCCCCCCCCTTTTTTTTTCCCTTCTTTTTTTTTTTTAAAAAAACAGAAAACCTGTTATAAAATAGGGGAGTGGAGTTTGAAAGCCTTCCCTGTTATTTACCATTGACCTGACAGATGCAGTTGTTCTCAAACATTAAACCAACATTTATCATTTTATAAAAAATTAAAAAAAATACTTGTAGTTTGGTAATTCACATAAAAGATACAGAGCAGGGGAGCTTCGATCAGCTTTTATGGACCTTGATATTCATTTCGCACTTGCAAATAGAAAAATCAGTCACATTGTTTCCCTTGTGACCCAGTTTTGTAGGAATGTAACAGACCCATGGTGACTTGTTAATCACAGTGAGGAGGGGTTAAGTTAAATGTGGGGTGACAGTGGCTCACTCTGCTCACAAGGTCTGCAGGCTTGGATATTCAGAAGAAAAGATGGTGGCAGGCCCTTCTGTCCCCACTGCAGTGCTGAACAGCCAATCAGCGTCCACCTTAAACCCTGAAGGAGTGATTTGTGAAACTGAATGGTCATATTACTTGACAAGTTACCTTAAAAATAAGTTTCATTTAACTAAAATACTACAGTTTTTTATGTTCTGTCAGTATCTGTAGCTAATTTTTTTTTTTTTTAACAAAACTTGATATTGGCAAACTTGTATATATTTGTATGTGGTGCATGTGATGATTCCTTTCCCCTCTTTTTGGGAGGGGAGTGAGCGTGTGTGAGATCACATTTTTAGTTTTGGGTTGTCAATGATTCCATCAGATGACCTGCCTGTCGGTCGTAGAGCACAAATCTTTATATGTACATAGGTGAATTTGATACATTTTATTCATGTCTGCCATATTTTGGCACAACAGGGGTGTGCCAAAGAATAAAATATAACTCGTGGCAGCTCCAAAACTTTCCAGAGAACTCTTTCTACCAGGACTGTTCATTGTTTAGACGAAGACACATATTTGTTCAGTGGGTCTTATGAAATTTTCTGAAATAAGAGTGATGTCTTAAGATTTCATACTCATTTCCCAAAATTTTGTGATACTTGAATTGTCACAATCTGCACTGCCTAGCATCTACTGTCCCTCTGGCTCCCCTCAAGTTGTCTGCTGTGCTCTAACAGTGTATGTACTATGTATGAGTGTATATATACACACGTGCACTTGCCAGGTGTGCATTAACACCAGTAGTAAACAGTTATTGATGGAAAAGGAGATGCCTTCTTCTTGTGAAAGCAGACAAAGACCTACTCCTCTGTACAGGTGTGAATAAATTCTTTTTCTCTGTAAAAATGTGTTTAAATGCATTCACAGGCACCCAGTGGTCTCTGGGCCTGTTTATCTGATGTACTGTTCTTTTCCGAGACATATCTGGGTTTCAGTTTCCTTCGTCCTTGTCATGAGCACTCTGAACCACACGAAGCCTTTTACTGCACACAGAGTGAAGAGGGACAAATAAAGCTTATGGAAACCCGCCTCAATCTGTGCCCTGTACCATTTTACCCATTGACTGTAACTGAAGATGGACTGTTATACTGTAGATGAAGCATGGGTACCAAGTCTGCATTTTACCCTGTAGAGTAGAACCTCTAGAATCTTGAATGTACTGTATGTACCCTGTTGTTTTGCGCCTCTCCAGCTTGATCTGAATGCATTTTGAAGAAACCTGTCGTCAGTCATGACCCTAAAAATGCAACACATTTTCCAAGCACCTGTTTTTCAAAGAGAAATTTTAATGTTATACTTGTGTCCCTCACCAAGGGGTGTCTGTCTATGTTCTTTATGGAACACAAATACAGTCTTTAATATTAAAAAAAAAAAGAAACAATTAAAATGTCTTGCTGTGTTTTATTTGTCCTAGCTTGGTTCTGTGTTGATTCCTCAGAGACTGAGTTTGGATGAAAAGGTCTGAACTGAAAAAGTTAATATATGAAGAAGATAATGAATGATGAGTTGTTTTGTCTTTGTTACATTTTCCCTGAATGAAATTAGGAGTGCAAATAAGGCACTGATCAGCAGTAGCACTCCTAATTTCGTTGTATGTAATACACTGACAAAGGCTTTCTATAATACAAAAAATATCATTATTAATATCTATACAATTGTATTTAACAGTAACTTTCAACATACTGTTAACAATTAGTCATACGACTTAAAAAGCTCCATAAACAAGTAAAGTTCTAGTCATTTCTTTATCAATGTCAATAAGTCAATCTCTCCAGACCATGAATGTAGGCTATTATAAGACCAGACTCAGAGCCAGACAGTAAGCTACCTTCGTCCATATTATGGAAGGGTGCAGTTATCCTCCTGGTCTGCACAGTTACAAGGAGTTGCAAAGTAACATCATCATCATCAACTTTTTTTATTCCAGACTCAAGGTCCATTCAAAAAAACACAAACATGACAATCAACATACCTTAAAAAGAAATAGAAACATATACAAAGAAATAAAAACAGAAGAAACAACAATACTACATTTCTATAAAAGACACTTATACCAGTGTTTCCATAGTGATGATTGGTATCGTATGGCACTAAACCTAGGATTTACTAACAGCATAACAATGCTATTTTGGGAGACGTTCAGGCGACAAATAAATTTGTAGATGAGACTCCTCAATAATGCCTGAAAGGTGCTGACCCCTGCATTACAGAACAGATCACTTGCACTAGAGCACCTGGGTTTGTTGAGCAGTATCCTCATACAGTCATTATAGGCAACCTTAAGCTTCTGCATGCTTGCCTTTTTGAACTTAGTCCATAAAGGAGCAGTATACAAAGAAGTGCAATAAGCTTTAAACAGACTCATTTTGACCTCATCCGTGCACATGTGAAATTTTCTTACCAACATGTTAGCTTGGGCATATAATATGCGACGCTGCCTGAGTATATCCTCATCATCAGATAACTGATTTGTGATGTAGTGACCCAAATATTTAATTTTATAACAGACACTCAGCACTTGTCCTGATAGATAAAAGTCTGGAAAACAAATGTCTTTGTCCACATTTGTCCTACATATCAAGACAGCACTCTTTTTACCATTATACAACACATCATATTTCACCCCATATTCAGAGCAGATATTCAGTAGCAGCTGAAAACCAGCACTGCTGGGAGAGAAAATGGCCAAATCATCAGCATACATGAGGTGATTTACCAAGGTGTTACCAATCATACAGCCTGTTTTGCATCTTGTCAATTGGTTGGATAACTACGGAGCCCCTGGTGTCAGCTGATAAAAAAAAAACTAAACCGTGCGCACGGATTCGTAATCCGTGCCCTCGGTTTTATAAATGTAAGCAAAATTAGAAATATATTCACAGATTCGAACTTCTGGGATAATTCTCTATAGCGAAATGTTATTAAAACACAAACTACGCATCTTTCCTAACGTAGTAAGGCTAACAACGAGCTACAAACTCATTTTCATCAAAACGAGCCGTCCTCCGACCTGGAGAAATAACGTTATTGGTCTCTCTGAGCAGCCGTAGCTGAGACGGCAGTCAGTCAGACCGGACGTGTTTAGGGACCATCTACAAACTACAACACCGACACAAAAAAATCTATTAATTTAATGTTTAAATAAGGTAGTGTCTCCAAACTTATCTCAATTATAACTTGTCTCATTGTAGTTGTACTATAGCACTTACTTTTAAAAAATAAGTTTAGAGACACTACCTTATTTAAACATTAAATTAATAGATTTTTTTGTGTCGGTGTTGTAGTTTGTAGATGGTTCCTAAACACGTCCGGTCTGACTGACTGCAGTCAACGAACTACAAATGAGTTTGTAGCTCGTTGTTAGCCTTACTACGTTAGGAAAGATGCGTAGTTTGTGTTTTAATAACATTTCGCTATAGAGAATTATCCCAGAAGTTCGAATCTGTGAATATCTTTCTAATTTTGCTTACATTTATAAAACCGAGGGCACGGATTAGTTTTTTTTATCAGCTGACACCAGGGGGGCTCCGTAGATAACTCATCCATGTACAAGTTGAAAAGTGCTGGTGAGAGTAGCCCCCCCTGACGTACCCCATTACTTACCCCAAAGGGGGCGGAGACTGTATTACCCCATTTAACCTGCATACTCTGGTTGGCATACCAGTAAGCCAGGATTCTTATAATACTGTCAGGTGCGCCCCTGTTTTTCAAATAGCTTATGATGATTAACTCTATCAAAGGCCTTGGAAGCATCAATAAATCCAACTAGCATAGATGAATTCTGCCTTACGTACCCCTGTATTGCCTCCTTCAAAGCATAGATACACAAATCAGTACCAAGCTTAGCTTTGAAGCCAAATTGATTGTCAGTGGTACTAATATAAGGACTTAGACGATCAAGCAAGATTCTTTCTAGTACTTTAGATATCACACTGGCTAGGGCTATCGGCCTGTAATTATCCAAACTCCCAACCTTGCCAGCTTTATCCTTGATGACAGGTACAAGAGTAACAGACAACATAGATTCAGGTAGCATTCCATGGGTCATAAATCCAGAAAAGCAAATGGCAAGCAGTACAATGAAGAAGAAGAACAGGTTATGTATTTATTTGGTCAGGTATTTGGAGGCGCTTGACTTATATCTCCCTAATGGACACACCTAAGTTACATACCATTTGCCGACGCTTGTTTTTCTTTAGCTAGCTAGCTAAAATCTGGACTTCGAAACTTTATAAGTAGCTAGCTAGTTAGCTACTAGCGTCAACAGTTAACACTAACGCTGGTTAAGAGCGTGTGAGCGGCTCTGAAAGGTAAGTTACCGTCAAAACTTTAATTTGCAAGAGTTATCTCTTCCATAGCTACCTAGCTAACAATAGCTTGTATTTGTTCGTATATTTTTTTTATAGCTAGCTAGCTAGCTATTTAACAACAGTTTGCAATGCTATGACGTTAGCAACTTCAGCGTCGTGCAAGGCTGGACTTCCAGGATGAATGTGCTCATCTAAAGACCTGATTCATTTTAATTTACTGTTCGTCGATTAGCGTTATAGCGAGTATTGTAATTTTTCCTTAACACATGTGAGTGTTTGCCAAAACAAAAGTCTACGGTTGCATATATGCACAATAACTTTACAGGTAACGTTAGGCCTAACGTTACATTTCGGATAGTATTAGCTAGCGTTAATTAATAATACTCTAGTGCCCAAAGTGGGGTCCAGGGGTCCCCAGCTTACTTTCACTATAACTCCATCCATAAGTAAAGCAGTGACAGAATATATGACTATTTTGGTCATGGGTTTCATACACTTCCTGTAATTAAACATCTAAAAGCAGAAATCCTGTCAGATGGGGACCCTGGGACAAAATCTTATCAAATGGGGGTCCATGGTCTAATTATTGTGTCAGTTTAGGGGTCCTTGACGTGGAAAAGTTTTGGAACAACTGCTATAACTTATTTGAGAAATTCTTCATTTTTATGTTTATCGGCAAAGGGAACTTATCAGAAAATGTGAGGTCAGTGTCATTAACAAATCAGTTGTATGCTCTATATAGTGACATAACGTTAGCTACAGTACAGCAACAGCTGTAGCATTAATCAGTTGTCCAACCTTTTAATACAATTGTTTTTTTTAGCATGTTAGCCATCTTAACATAGAATTGACTGAATAATTCAACCAGAAAATTAAAGTTGGCATCAAGGGAATTCAAATGGTTACGCTAGGCCCTCATAATGTATATTCTTTTTCTATTTAAGATGTCCCGAGAACAGCTGGTTGTACAACGGGCCAGGAGGTCCTTCCAGACAGGGAAAACCAAGCCTCTGGAGTACAGGATCCACCAGTTGAAGAGCCTGCTCCGCTTCATCTCAGAGAGACGGAAAGACATTGCAGATGCCGTCAAAAGGGATCTCGGCAAGGTGGGTTAGTCAAAACTTTACGGGGCTCCAGTAGGTCCTTTTTTTTTTTTTTTTTTTTTTTTTTTAAATATTGGAATTTCGTGAGGATCAGGAAAATAGTCACTCCCTAGGGAGTCTGAGGTCCTACAGGTCAAATATATTGAAGGATGCATTTCCAACATCGTTTTAACATTCACTGCCTGGATTATTTTCAGTCTATCCTTGGTCTGAGATCATTAGAAAAACAGTCATTAACACAGCAGGAAGGAAACGGGTCAGAACTAATCAGTAAATTGAATTATTACATTAGTTTTGGAATAAACGTGAATTAACAAATGAATTAACAAACAAACTGGGGATGAGCACTGGATTTTGTCCCTCCTTCTGCCTTCAGAGTGAAAATGGGACCGAGCTGTTTGAGACACTGGGACTGGAGGGAGAGATCAAGCTGGCTATAGAGAAACTGGCAGAGTGGGCGGCTCCTCGGCCGGTAGAGAAGAACCTCCTTACCATAGCAGATGAAGTTTATGTGCAGCCGGAGCCTCTGGGAGTGGCGCTCATCATCGGGGCCTGGAACTACCCCTGGGCTGTCACCCTCCAGCCGCTGGTTGGAGCTATTGCTGCTGGTAATAAATATACCCATACGCACCCATATGTATTTGTATATAAGTGCACTGTGTGTTAATAAAGGTGCATAGTGTACGGTGTAGCTATAGAGGCTACATGTGTAGGCTCTTTTGCTACATCGTAACGCCCAAGTATAATTCCGGCTTGTGTGTGCGCAGACGTTCAACAGTCATACAGGGAGAATGCATTAATTTCCTTCATGTCAGCTGGATGGCTGAAATAAGGAATAACCAGCAAAACATTACATACAGTATGTTGCAGACTGATCTCACTAAGTGGCGTATACGCCAATTTGTATGCCATTTTGGCGTGTTATCAAGACGCACAATCGTTTTTTAGTGTGTTCAGCAGCGCCGTTTGGCCTCCATTGGCCTACATTACATGTGAATTATCGCCGTAGCGAGTTGTATGAAAGGACGGAGGCCCACGTGTGGCGTTTTTATTTATTTATTTTTTTTTTTTTACACGCATGTGGCATGTATGTCTACATCCGCTGTATACAGCGTAGACATACACGTGGATAGCTCAAAATACGTACAGATAACACGCCATTTGGCTTTAGTAAAGTGCCGTGTATGTTTACGCAAAGTCATGATGCCATGTTGGTATGTGAGAAGATAGGAATAAAATAACAGTCCCAACTTAACATCTTGTCATTCATTCCTTGTGCACTGTTGAATATTGTTCAGGAAACAGAATTGTCTCTCTAATAAACAATTAACTTGATCAAAAAATGTATTGCAGGATTCACTGTGAGAAGTGGGGGTGAGCGTCCCTTGCTTCCCCATCATCATTAGTTTTTCCTGCCGTTGAGTCTCTTTCATCTTTCAGGTAATGCAGCAGTAATAAAGCCATCTGAAGTCAGCTCTCACTCTGCCAAAGTGATGGAGGAACTTCTCCCTCAGTATCTAGACAAAGTGAGTTTTAATTAACCTTTTATCTACTTCTAGTGTGAATGTACAGGGATGTTTGAATGACTGCATATACTGTTCTCTCCCTAGGATCTGTACCCAGTGGTGACAGGTGGAGTGTCAGAGACCCAGGAGCTGCTGAAGCAGAGATTTGACCACATTTTCTACACAGGAAACAGCACAGTGGGGAAATTGGTGATGGAGGCTGCGGCTCGCCACCTCACCCCAGTGGTCCTGGAGCTGGGAGGAAAGAGCCCCTGCTACATCGATAAGAATTGTGACATCAGTGTCGCCTGTCGGTCAGTCTGAACTGTAAAATGTAAAAACAAAAAAGCTGCCATTATGTGAACTCCATAGAAAGTCACACATACCCACCAAGCACAGAGCAATTAGGTAGCTACCACAACATCAAAGTGTATCTTCAAGGTTTGAGGCGTTTGCATTCTTTTTTTTTTTTTTTTTTTTTTTTTTCTTCTCCCAATACAGTCGCATCACGTGGGGAAAGTTTGTCAACTGCGGTCAGACATGCATCGCTCCAGACTTCATCCTGTGTGAATCCTGCATCCAGGGCCGAGTAGTAGAAGAGATCCAGAAGTGCATCAAGGTTGGTCTACATTTAGATTGTAATATGTCGAGTTATTTTCTGAAGGGAATTTGACAGATCGTTGAAGACATTTTAGGATCCCAAATAGGAAAGGTAAAATTAAAAACACTTTCACTAAAATGTAATTAAGTAGTAATAATATAGATTAGAGAATGTGAAACATGACCATTTTAATCCTTGGTATCATGATCGACATGGTTGTATACCCATGTGCTGTTAGACAACTAGACAGTTGCATAATACAGTTATTAACTACAGAAATCTATCTGGCATGGTGCTTTCCAGTAGAATCTGCTGCTCTGTGACCCTATTGTATATCGGGGCCCCACAACAGGCACATGTTTAAGAACAGCAGTTGTATGCAATAGAGGCTTTGCGTGTAACGTTTGTATGTTTGTGTTGCCTAAGTAAAGTACATACTTGGTAAAGTACAAAGAGCACAATATTACTGCTTACTTACTTCATTGGTGTATTTCCCATATATGAACAATAAAAAACCATAGCTTGATACATAGAAACTATTGTTCCCCACCAGGGGCGTCTGACTGGGGGGGAAAAAGGGGACCGAGTACCCAGGACCCTCATGTGAGGAGGACCCAAAAAGATGCTAGAATGAATAGCTGTGGATGCAGGGAGGGGCCCATAGAAAATGCCTTTCTACAGGGCCCAGAATTTTGTGCTATGCCCCTGTTCCCCACAACAAGAAGGACAAACAGGCTTAAGGATATATAAGTTTCTGTGCTTTTCTCTAACAATCTATACATTGTCTTTTTAATGTTGAGATTGCAAGTAACCTGAACATCTTTTATCTTCTGTCTCACACATTGTAGGAGTTTTATACAGATAATCCAGAGACATTTGAGGACTACGGACGCATTATTAACCAGCGGCACTTTAAGAGGCTCATGGCTCTTATGGAGGGGAGCACAGTTGCTGTTGGTGGAGACAATGATGAATCCCAGTGCTACATAGGTACATGGTGATTTTGAGCAATTGTTTGCTGAAAAGATTTTGTACTATATGTTAGGCAAACATCTAAAGTTGTGTAAAATAAATTGATTGTGGTAGAGGTTAGCTTAAGAGGCCAGCTGATTACTTTATATGTTATTGGTGGTAGCCCTCAACTTCTTAAAAATGTTGCTATGCTGTGACACAGTGCCTCAGACTATCTAAAGGAATATTACTATATATTGAGTAGCATTACTTATGTGAAGGTTGTTTCTTCATGGGAGATTGCAGGTGTAGTCATCTTGGATTCCTAACAGTGAAAGGAGGTTTTGCAGCAAGAAAAAAAAAAAAACGATAAAAATGTCCATGGACATTAAAAACTAACAACTAAATCAACTAACCCCTCCTGCAGTGTAATCTGCATTTTCATTGTGTCTGTATACTCTGTGTGTGTTTTAGGAGTATTAATATATTGCAAAAATGTATGCTCTCTGTAGAGGAATCGCTTCCATTGTGTGCTAAGACTGTAAAATAGAATTTTAAGGTACACTGTCCAAACAACAAGCTAATCTTTGCATAATTTCAGAACAATTTTCATAGAGGGCATCTCTGTTGCACGGATGGATAATTGCATGTAAGGTAGAGACATTTTAATCCAATTATACTTTGGCTTCTTGTCTTTGTCTTTTCTGTTTTGGCAGTTGAAACAAATCCAAAAGTGTTGAGGATTAGTTCTGCTTTTTAAGTCAACTGTGTTGAAGAAAGCCGTTTCACATGTCATTCTTTTAGTTGTTTAATCTCATTAACCTAAACTGATGGGTGTAGGCACGGGTAAAGACAACCTTGGATGGATTTGCAATACAGTAAACTAATAACATTTAACATATCCCTTCTCCAAACCCACTCGTCTATATGTAAAATGTTGATTACATTACAGGTGTGTATCCATAACATTTATATAGAATACACAAATATTTTCTTTCTTGCCAGGGTAACCATGATATAACTTGTATCTTGTTTGTCCTCTCTATATGAAGCAGTATCAATACATCTTGGGCCACACTCTTAGAGTGAGTCTCTTCTTCCTGTCTCCTTGCAGCCCCCACTGTGTTGAAGGATGTGACGGGGGAATCCAAAGTGATGAAGGAGGAGATCTTTGGGCCACTGCTGCCCATCATCACAGTGAGCGGTATAGACGAGGCCATCCAGTTCATTAATGAGAGAGAAAAGCCTCTGGTTATATACATCTTCTGTAATGACAATAAGGTAAACGCATCACAAGCAGACATGTTTGTTTATTATTATTATTATTATTATTGAAGTTAATATTTAGATATCCTTTGTGTCTGATTTTTAAATGTGATGATGTTGATAAGAGTGTACCCACAATTCTCTGGTTGATTTGACTCGACTTGTCCTGACTGTTCCTATCTGATAAACAGCTGATCAAAAGGGTGATAGCTGAGACATCCAGCGGAGCTCTGCTGGCGAATGACTGTCTGGTACACTTTACTGTTAGTGCTCTGCCCTTTGGAGGAGTTGGTGAGTGTATATAAGAGTTAAGGCTCTGACACACCAACCCGACTGCCGACCATCGGCAGAAAAGGCAGTCAGACTGATCAGCCGGCTCCCCGAGGTCAACAAAGTGCCTCGGAACACACCGAAGCGACGCCGACTTGAGCGTACGTTCTGCGCATGCACGAGACATAATACTTCTCCATAACAGCAGGCAGCGCTAATCTGTATTGTCACCCAAAAAAATGAAAACCGGAAATGACGGAACATCTCTCTAGACCTAGTAAACACAGAGCATGCTGTCGTCAGTCATTGTTTTCATCAGAGAGTGTTGATAGTAGTCAAGAAGGATCGTTGTTGTCATTACTCGCTGAACGGAAGAAAATACCATGGCTAGTAATAAGATACTGGCGTTGTAAAAGCTCCGGTTTTCTCGTGCACTGATTTGCTAGTCAAGGGCTAGCACTCCACCAATCAGATTGGTCATTGAGTCCGACTGCCCACTGGCCGATTCAACAAGTCAAATCGGCCAAAATGAAGGCCGACAGCTCCTCCGACTGACGACGGCACGGAACACACGAACAGTCTCCAGTCACCGACCTCGCCAGACTGTCCGACGGCCGAAAATCGGGTTGGTGTGTCAGCGCCTTTAAACCAACCTGCAGATATTTTCCCTCCTTTGTTTTAATTTTTTTTATTTACAGACACACATTTACAGCTGACTTATTCTCATCACTTCTTGCTCAGGTAACAGTGGTATGGGCTGTTACCACGGACGGCACAGCTTTGACCAGCTGAGCCACCTGCGCAGCTGTCTGATCAAGCAGCTGAAGATGGAAGGAGTCAACAGCATGCGTTACCCCCCTCACACTGCCAAAAAGCTGAGCTGGGCACGATTCTTACTGCTCAAGCAGGTTAATGTGTGCAGGCTGCGGCGCATGGCACTGCTGGCCACATTAGCCGGCTTGGCAGCATTTGTGGCGCAGGTAAAGGAGCTCAAATATACTAATACAGTCCAAAGAGGAATAAAAGGTTTGGTTTTGATATTGCTAACGTTTTATTTTACACGCCTGTAGTTTCCGAGGAAGTTCCCCTGCAAAGAACTATTTCACTTGGAACTAATTACAGAGATTAGAGACAAAGTTCTGAGACTTTTATGACAGTTTATTAGCAGTTTTCAAAAAACTAATTTCCTTGAAACAGTTACTGCATTTAAACCCAATTAAATATTTATGCCAGGGGCCAAATGGTCCTTTTAGATGTCACTAATAACTTGTCTTACAGGACAAGATGTAGTTATCCTGTAAGTGCTAACTCTTTGTTAATAATTGACACACTTTGCTTTCCATTGTCTCACCCAAGGTTACAACTGAAGGCTGTATTAATTAGTGTTTGCATGACTAGAGAATGACTGATGGGACCATATTCACCTTAATAGGACATGTTTTATGTGTTAAACAGTTATGTATGAACAGTTATGCTTTATGTAGTCTATATCCATGACGTTCCACTTCCGGGATTGCTCCGGTGCCGCGGGAAACTCCGCCGGATGCATGTCTTTTCCGTTTCCTTCTGCTTTTTTGTGTTATTTTAAATTTGGTGGATCTATGAGGACTATGGTTAACTGTTCCTCAGATCTCTGCAGGGTAAATCCAGACAGCTAGCTAGACTATCTGTCCAATCTGAGTTTTCTCTCGTGCAACTTTTTTGCATTGGTTCTGTGCGGAGCTTAGCACCGCCCATGACGATTCTGATTGGTTTAAAGAAATGCCAATAAACGGAGCACGTTTTTCACCTATCCCCGAATGCTATGTGGATTAGCCAGACCCTCCTTCAGTGCGCTTTGGAGGAGGGTCTGGCAAAGCGAGACTAGGTTTTATGTAACAATTGAAAAAAAGATTGGCTTTTGAAGAGTTTTTTTTTTTTTTTTTTTAAAAACAGTGTGGTATTTGTGTGACGACCTTTTTAAATAATGACAAATGCAATTTCTCAAGATAACCAGATATGAGTACTCCCCTCCCCCCCCCCCCCACCCCACACACACACACACACATACCCACAATCCTACAGGCCTATATCCTTATACAACAATGGATTGGCTTTGTCTCCGGCAGACAATGTGGTGTTGTCCAGGAAATCTAACCACATAATGCCCCCTCATCTACCCTCCCTTTTATTACCCAGCATGCTTCACTCTCCTCTGCTAAATGGCCCCTTTTGTTTTGGTCTACCCCACCACCTTTGTTGACATCTACACTTGTTGTGCTTCTGTGAACAGTTAAACTATCTGTTATCCCTGTATTTCAAACAGTTAGCATCTGTCTCTTTACGTTTAGTTTGGGTGTCGTGGTTTTTTTTTTGCAGAGATTCCTGCGGCGACGCTGAGGAGCAGAAACGGGGGGCCTGAGTTGAACCCTGGTGGTGTAGGTGATCCTGGGACAGCCACATGGACTCCTCACCTGTAAAGAAATCCAGCCCACCTGTGAATTACTGTCCATATTATTTTTCATTCGTGTAGACATATTTGACCGTTTGTTTTTTGTCCTTTTACATCTTAAGCTGCTATCAATGTTTTTAGGATTATACTATATTTGTATTTGACTTGGTAAATTGAGATTTTTACTTTTTGATTCGGAAATTTCTGAAAGTAACATAATCAAACTGGCCTTGATTCATTCAACTACACACAAATTACCTTTTAACATGGTAATCCATCACAGTGTAAATACCATGTCTGTATGTCTGCTTTCTAAGTGATGCCAGTTCTGTTTTTGATTGTTGTCCATCACACTTTCTGCAACTAAATCTCACTAATAAAGTTTATAAAGATTAATTGTTTTGATGTGAGTTTTTGTTTTTCACTTCATACAAAACTGATTTATGAATTTGATGCATCTTAACAGTGGCATATTATTAACAGGATCCCAAGGTTATTGTCATTTATGGCTGCTGTGACTGATATGCTGTTATTAAGATACATTGATGTTCATGACGACTGTAGGAGTAAAAAATTAGCTCAACTAAAGGCTGTAAAAGAAGACACACAAACAAGTGATCTACAGCAGTTAAGGGGGGGGGGGGGGGAGTCGATGCTTAAGGCGGTCTGAATGAAGCTGCAGGTTACAGTGAGCAAGCTTCCCGGTAAACTGATCCTAGAGCAGCCTGACTGATGAACAGTGTACAATGAGACTCAGTCAGTCAGTCAGCGCGCACCGTGTCGGACATCTGAACCGCTTTTAGATCAGATCAGTGACGGATTATTGAGCTTTTATTTTATAGAGAATCCACTGGATGTGTATTTGACCTGCGCTTAGGTGAGTCTACTTTTTCTTCTTTCTCATCTTTTTCCCCATTTCAGGATAATGAAATCAACGATGTTATTCGATATAATCGCGTTTAGATCGCAGGTGTAAGTTACTGTACTTGCATAAAAAGAAAAGAGTAACCCGCTGGTTAGTGTTTTAATGCACGATTTTCACTTTGTCGTGGTTAAACAGACTGAATTAAAATAGGAGAGATATGTCAAACAGTGACACTTCAAAAGGGTTCCTGTAAATAAGTCTGTCAACACACGGATCCAAGAGGGGTTGGAAGTTCTGGCTGCAAATCATATCAGATGCAGATTGTAATACCATCATTATTCAGCAAAAAGATGTTTAGATGTATTAACTTGAGCAATAAAAACACAGGGAGAGACTCATAAAGTAACGTCAGGGGCTACAAGATGAGAGGGTCTACTGTAGTCTTCTGCAAATAGGCTATCTGTTGCGTTCTATACCTTTATAGCCTATTCATAATATACAGTATAATAACTTCTATAAGCTTATATAGGCTTTTAACTTCAAAACAAAAGCGTCATGGGTGTGGATTTGAACATTTTTATAAAAATGAAAGACTTTTTCTAGGAAATCTTTCTAGGCATATTTGCATTAAATAAATAATTATCTTTGTATTGTCTTTATTCTTTTTTTTTTTTTTTTTTTTAAGAAATAGAAAATCCAAATCTAGATTAAAGAAGAAATAATAATTAGTTGAGCTGTTTTTATATATTGTAGCCTACTTTTCTTAAATAACTACTGAACAAACCATGTTATAAGTTTTACCAGATCCAGTTATCTCCTTTCTTCTTTTAATTGTTTTAATATTTGTTTTGCACACACATTGCAATTGTTGACCGGTCGTTTTGTGGTAAAGGTTGTGTAACTTTACACACTATGGAAATTGTGTTATCTTTTGGCATCTCTTATGATGCAATTAAACAAGTTGAAGGCTGATTTATGTTCTTGTGTAGGTGTATAGGTAGGAGACCTTGGTTTATTAGATACACGTGTAGTGAGAAAGGGAGTCAAGTGTTGCCTCAGGGCCCCAAAAACTGCCCCAAAAAAGCTGCTGGATTGTAGAGAAAATAGAAGATATGCAAAGACATTTTGTTCTCAGAAGAGCATGACCGCTCACTGTTATTGTTACTGTATATTCCACACAGACAAGCCTGCTGTCTTAACATCTGTGTCTGCAGTTCCAAAGGCTCTTTGCTGTCCTTGACCTGTCTGTATGGAGAGGCAGGCGGTGAAGCGGGCCAGGGAGGCCTTCCTGAGCGGCAGGACTCGGCCTCTGGAGTTCAGACTGCAGCAGCTTCATGCCCTGCAGAGGATGCTCACTGAGAAGGAGACCGAGATCTCCACTGCTCTCAAACAGGATATCAATAGGGTGGGTGGAGACACAGCACACTGCTGCATGTAACATGTAACATGTAATGTTAACAATGTTGAATGTGTGTGTAACGTTGACTATGCTGAATTTCCTACAGAGCCAGTACGACACACCGCTCTTGGAGCTCATTGGCATTGAGAATGAGATCAAGCTGGCTATAGAGAAACTGGCAGAGTGGGCGGCTCCACGGCCGGTTGAGAGGAACATCCTCACCATATCAGATGAGGTTTACATCCAGCCAGAGCCTCTGGGAGTGGTGCTCATCATCGGGGCCTGGAACTACCCCTGGGCCCTCACCCTGCTGCCCCTGGTTGGAGCTATCGCTGCTGGTAGGGAACCTTTCCGTCTCTAGCCCCTTAACACCTTTTTATAGCTTAATTAAATGTAGTCAGGAAGACCTCTATTGCCAGCGTTCAGTATTCTCCTGCAATCTTTTTTGTTGAAACTGAAATGAGCATCTAACCCACAGAAATGAATTGAGGTTGTGCACATCCACACATTTTAAGTTATTGCTGATTAGACATCTGCTCAGGTGGAAGTTGGGTGATTGGGGATTATGCAGTAACCAAAGTCCATGCATTGATCAAAATAATAAAGGAGTAATTTTCACTTGCTATACTGTACACATTGGGGGGGTCATTTTTATTTTTTAACACCCCGCATTTATGTCAGCATTCCCTTGTGGGATTGATTTAAAAAAAGAAAAGACAAAAAGGGAATCAATAATAAACAAAAATTAAAAAAATAGTGTCCTATAAAATTAGCCTACTCTATATTACAATTCTAGTTCAACCTTTTGTTATGTTTTCTATAGATTAGGAAAATGCTAATTCCACTTCTATTCACGCATTGGTGGCTATTGGGAAAATATTATACACTTATAGCATTATATTGAGCAATTTAACATAAAACATAAGCTCTTAACCTCCTTGGTGGAGGTAATAATGAAACACTAATACAAATATGAGTTAATGACCCTTAATATGCATGTTGGTCAAACCTGCATTTTGCAGCACAAGTTTGAGAACAAAGGAGAGAGAAATTTGCTGCTGTGAATTTCAGTTTGAAAACATTCGCAGCTCTGCATTCTCAGCCTCCTACCCGTGTGCTCTCCGTCACTCAGTGATCTCATTCCATTCACAGAAACCCGTGTTCTCTCTCTACAGGCAACGCAGCGGTGGTGAAGCCATCAGAGCTTAGCGAGTTCTCATCCCTCCTCCTCCGGGCTCTGCTGCCTCGCTATCTGGACAAGGTCTGAACACTGGCTGCTATTGTTGATGGAATAACGTTCTGAGCTGCTGTGATGTCAAAGCCTTGTACCAACACAGTACAGCGCATCCCAGATATGTTTGACTTGAGTATAGGGGGGGGGGGGGGCGGGGGACAGGGGGGACTCCCTCCATCAGCAGGGACTCATTCTACCCAAGAGCTAACATCATCTTGAACGTGGCAGGAATGTGCCAGTCATTTTCAAACATGCTTTATATTTTCATTAGTTACCCTGTGTAGTTGACAAAGTTGTATATTTCAAGATGAAAAAATTAGGGCTGCACAATATATCGTTTTTTTGTCATCACAATATCAACTTACACAATGTACACATCGCAAAAGTCTGTGATATATCGCAATAGACACTTAACCCTTGTGTTGTCTTCGTTTCAACCTTGAAAAAAACACTTTTTTTTCTGGCATTTTTTACACCTTTTTTCACAATTTGTTGTTGCTTTTTCCAACGTTTTTAATTTGTAACTTTTTCTTCTACACATTTTCAGTGCTTATTTCTACGTCCAATATTTTCTGCTATAAAACAAAAATTTAAAACGGGCCAATGTGACCTGAAGTCAACACAAGGGTTAAGAGATTTTTTGTATTAGTTGAAAGGAAATATCAGCAGAGAACTGCACTTTATAATGTAGCTGTCATTCTTTTTTTAGTGGTGCCTTTTATATTCCATTCAGTGTTCAATATGTTGCTGATTTCCTTTCATCTGTTTTAAATTCAACAAGCAATTTAAAAAAGTAATATCGTTCCCGCGATATTCAACAACGTTATCGCATATCGCATGTTTTCCTCATACCTTGCAGCACCCCAAAAAGAAAAAAAGATAAATAAAACTTTGCTGTTTATTTTCAGGATCTGTACCCGGTTGTAACGGGTGGAGTGTCAGAGACCCAGGAGCTGCTGAAGCTCAGGTTTGACCACGTCTTCTACACAGGCAGCAGCACAGTGGGTAAAGTAGTGATGGAGGCTGCGGCTCGCCACCTCACCCCAGTGACCCTGGAGCTGGGAGGGAAAAGCCCCTGCTACATCGACAAGGACTGTGACATCAGAGTCGCCTGCCGGTAACACACCACTCATCAGAGTAGCCCATATCACCAGTGGTCATACACAGAGCCGAATGACATGTCGGCTCTAAGGGGGAATCTGTGGGCTGTTGGGCCTCATGCTTGATGCTAAGAATACAGCACAGTGTACTTGATGACCCACGGAGGTTTAGCACTTTGACCAAAGAGGCAGCAGCTTTAACTACTACAGCTGCTATGTCTGAAGTCCTGTTAAAGTATATGCTAAAGTGTTAGCTTCAAGCCTTTTATCACTGAACCCAGTGCATTTGAAGTGTTGGAGCCCATTAACACTAAACTGAAGTGATAATGATAAAGTGTTAAGTGATTATTGAATACTGAGGTGAATGATCTATTGGAGACTCATAGTTGAGTTTGGTATCAACTGTTCTTAGGATTTAAAGGTGCTGTAGGTAGGATTGTGAAGATCCAGGACTTATCCAAACAATTTGAACCTCGACAACTTCTCAGTCCCTCCCCCCTTTCCGCTAAAGCCCAAAACGATCTCCTAAGCCCTTCCCCCCACAAGGGAGAATGAATGCGTGTGCATGAGCATTGATTGGCACGCAGTTAGACACCCCCCCCCCCCCCCCCCCCCCCCCGGCTCTGATTGGTGCATCTGAACAGGGAGCTGTGGGTTTTAGCAAATCGCACTACAGGCTGTAGGTGGTGCCAGAGGAGCCATTTTTATAAATGACCTACTTCATGTAGTTCTACTGGAACATAGGGTCAGTTTCAGCAAATATGACAGAAAGTTAGTTTTATATGGCTTACCTACTGCACCTTTAAATGACCAAGATTCCTTTTTTCTCTCCACATTTTAGTAAATTAAGTACAACATGCCTACACTTCACATCGATGAATTTTCTACCTTATGGCAGGCGTCCATTTCTAATCGTTTCACTATGCTATAACAAGAAGAATTGTCACAGTAAATAATTTGTTGCCGTTATCTTTTGTCAGACTTTTGCTTTAGCTCCTACATCTAATATTAAAAGAAAATGTGTTTAACACAAACCTTATTTTAGGCAACAACAAAAAAGATAAGTCAAATCATCTGTGTTTACATCATCTGAATTTGATTGATTTTGGTGATTAAATAACAAAATGTCAGAGTGTCATGTAATGTATCACCCAGCACTGTGCTGGTTACTGTAGCTCAAGCAAGTTTCTCAGCCAGTTCTTTTTCAAAAGTGTAGTGAAACACGTGGAAACCAGTCGCTCCCTGGAAAGTAAATGAATTGTAAAACATACATAGATGTTTTGGGTTGATAAGAATGCAAATGTATTCACTTTTGTGGTTTAATAGGACAGAACATACCCACCACTGTCATTCTCCTTTAGCTTTGGATGGAATAATTTAGTAATTTGCTAAAAATTGGTTTATTCTTTTTGTACAGCTACACATGCATAACTGTACATATGTGACTCTCTTTCTCACACACACACACACACACACACACACACACACACACACACACACACACACACACACACACACACACACACACACACACACACACACACAATGTTCTAGATTTGAATGAACAGAATCCAAATACAGACATACGCAGAGCCAGGAGTGTGAATTAACAGGTTTTATTCAAAGTACTCAAGCATCAAGTCCAGGTTTCTAGGGGGAAAGGCAAGTCCAGGTTTTCAGGGTGGAAAACAGGTCAGGTGGATTCCGGGAAGGAGCGGGCCAGACAGAGGAAGACCGTAGGCCGGCTAGTGGTGGGGTCCAGTGGTGGTGGTTCTGGTCCGGTGGATGGTAGGAGTGAAGCGGTAGCAGGAGCCAGGTTCCAATGGCACCTGAGGCTAAAGAGAATGGATCAGGACAGGCAAACATACAATTAGACTAAACAGATACACAAATGTTTGTCTGGCGCGAGACTAACTGTGGTCATCTTGACTATGAGCTGACGCAGAGGGAAGGAATGACCCGGTATATGAAGCAGAGGTTGATTTTGGTAGATGAGAGGCAGCTGGAACCCTGACTCCCACACACCAGACTCTACTCCTGCAATTAGGACAGACAGAGGGAGAGAGGAGAGACAGAGAAGCTACCTAGGAGCAGCAGGCCTAACAAAATTAAAGTGTAAATGCGTACTGTAAATGTGTTCTTCCATGTTTGTGCAGTCGTATCACTTGGGGAAAGTTTGTCAACTGCGGTCAGACGTGCATCGCTCCAGACTTCATCCTGTGTGAACCCTGCATCCAGGGCCGAGTGGTGGATCGCATCCGACAAACTCTATTGGTACCATCCTTTAAACCTGTCTAAACTAACATCTTAATCTAATTGAAACAGCACAGTTGTCAAGACCTTTTGATCCATCCCAGGAATTTTATGGCGCTGATCCCAAATGCTCGCCAGACTACGGCCGAATCATCAACCAGCGTCATTTCAACAGAATCATGGGTCTGATGGAGGGTTACACCCCTGTGGTGGGGGGACAGAGCGATGCCTCACAGCGCTACATTGGTAGGAAGATACAGTGAGGTATTAAATAAGTCAAGGTGTTGTGTTTGAATCTATATTTCGGTACAAACATTGACTATGTACTGTACATGCAGCCCCAACAGTGCTGAAGGACGTACCCCCTCACTCCAGGATGATGCAGGAGGAGATTTTCGGCCCCCTGCTGCCTATAGTGGCTGTGAGTGACATGGATGATGCCATCCGCTTCATCAACGAGAGAGAGAAACCTCTGGCACTCTACATCTTCTGCTCTGATAAGAAGGTAAGAGGAAACGGCAGGCGCGAGGAGATTTAAAACATTATTTAATCAGTCCCTCCAGGATTTCACGGCCTTTTTTTTTTAGATTGTTGCGGCCAAAAATGCCTGATTTTGCAGGAGCTTTTGTAAAAAATTGCGATAAAAGTTGCAGTGTCTTTTGTATTTTTGGTATACTTCTTTAAAAATAAAAGGAAACTTGTTTCGGCAGAATAAAACTACCCTGGGCTGAGTTTAGTAACCTTACCAAAAAGGCTCAGGATGCTGGTATAATATGAAAATGGCTGGTGGATTTAAGATAAAAAAAATATAATTTATTCAATTAATCAAATTTGAACATATCTGTCAGTGGCTTGTTGATCTTTACATTGTTAATTAATTTCATATCCTGGCCTGGGACACACATTCATACTGTTTAACCCTTGTGTTGACTTCGGGTCACATTGGCCCGTTTTAAATTTTTATTTTATATCAGAAAATATTGGACGTAGAAATAAGCGCTGAAAATGTGTAGAAGAAAAATTTAAAACGTTGGAAAAGGCAAAAACAAATTGTGAAAAAAGGCGTCACAAATGTCAGAAAAAAGTGATTTTTTTTTTTTTCAAGGTTGAAACGAAGACAACACAAGGGTTAATAAAGTACTTATTGGACTTTATCATTGCACTTACAATAACGAGTGTAGCTGTCCTCAATTTAGGTCATCGTGTCTCCTCTCCGGTTTTTCCTGCATCCACCGTGTGCGTGCGTCAGTCGTGGGGGGGAACTGAGCAGCAGCCCCACCCGCTGCAGAGAGCCGACAGGATTGAAACAGCATCAGCTTTCAGCTAGCCCGACAAGCCAGACCCACATCAAGATGTTGGTTCTGGGAACTCACCATTGGCAGGGCTCAATCCGAGGGGCGGGCTAAACGATTGTCTTTCAAATTCCCTCTGCACTCATAGCCAACCAGAGCAATGCTAGTTGATAGATTAAACTTTAGCCGTAACCGGTCGGCAAAACTCCGAACAACCTTTTTTAAGATTGACTTCAGTGCTTAACTCCAAGTCTTCCAGAGTTGCGGCTAAATCCGATTCCAAAGACCACTGTTCGCCAGCAGCAGCAGCAGCCATCTTATTTGTTTTCAAGAAGCAGGGAATTCACGCGGAACCGTCGCAACTCTGCCATCCTTATGTTAAGCCCGCCCACCGACTCTATACACGATGCGATTGGCCTGACCAGAATTAGGTTTTTCCAGCTCACAAGCCAACGGAGAGTTGCTAGACTGACCCTGGCTGCGTCTAGATTTCTAGGCTAGCTTTCAGCGACTTCAGAGTGAAAAAACATTACAGCGTACATTGATGTTAAAATGTATACAGGTTGGCAGGACGGTGTGAAATGTTTTGCAAGGTACGTTTTGTCGGTAAATGTGAAATGTTCGAGTCACACACGTCTCGTCTTCATATCAGAAACAAGGAAATGAATTTGGCAAAGTACGTGTGTTACTCAACCCGTTCTCACTCCCGCTTGGTCAGTGGCTCTCAAAGTCACATACTGTTACAAAGTCTGGCACCTGGGACTGCTGTGAGTGGTTGAAGTCGCGGGAAACTTCGGTTATTGGTCAAATTTGCGGTAAAGTTGGGGGGATTGGTCAAAGTTGCGAGTCGCGGGGCGACCTCTAGCTCACCCAGTAAGAGAACGTGCGCCCCATGTAGGCCGAGTCCTGCAGCGGCCCGGGTTCGAGTCCAACCTGAGGCCCTTTGCTGTGTGTCATCCCCCATCTTTCGCCCACCTTTCTTGTCTATCCACTGTCACTATCAAATAAAGAGAAACTTATAATAATAATCTTAAAAAATTGCGAGTTGCACCGAATTCATGGTGATTGGTCGAATTTGCGTGAATTGTTTGGATTGTGACATTGTGAAATCCTGGAGGGACTGTTTAATGTTCTCTTTTTCTTTTCCTCCCCCTGTCTCTCGAAGGCAACAAAAAGGATGATTGAGGAGACCTCAAGTGGAGGAGTGACGGTCAATGACGTTATGATGCACTACACACTCAGCTCGCTCCCGTTTGGTGGTGTTGGTAAGACTGACCCAAAGTCTGTATGTTTACTTAGGTGGATTTCATTATGGGGGCAGTGCATGGCCAGATTTATCTTTTTGGGGGCCTGTTGGGTCCCCATTTCCCCTCTAGTTCCCCCTGTTTTCCCATATTTTTGTTGCAATTGGTCCAATATTGAGCAAGAGCCCTGAAGCCTGCAGACGCGAGACCAGCTGTATGTAATTCTATGGGGCAATTACGAACCGCCAATATACGTCCATGAAAATAACTTGTTTTGCCACTGAAAGGCTCAGAATGTTATTATAAGTGACAACTTTATGGAAAAGCCCCTTCGGAGAAATAAAACGTTTTTCTTCACCTTTCGCTTGATCTGGTTTGTAATAAAAATCTAAGTGTGTCCTAAACGAGTCTTTTAGATCTTTATCCTTAGCCCTTTGTTGTCTTTTGGTATGAAGCACCCCTCACTGGTTGGGCTGTTAGACATGAGTGTTCTGTGTGAAGTGCACTGACATTGCAGGACTTATGAATACTGCATATCAGACACTCTCCACACAGTTACTGCATATAGTAGAACGTTAAAATGCATGTTTAAAAAAAAAAAGAAAAAAAAAAGACATGACTGCAGACTTGTTTGCCCCTCCAGGTCAGAGTGGTATGGGCCGCTACCATGGTAAACATACTTTTGACCAGCTGAGCCACCAGAGGGCGTGCCTGGTCCGCTCTCTGGGAATGGAGAGTGTCAACCTGGCCCGGTACCCTCCTCAGGACCGCCGGCGGGCGCGGAGGGTGCGGATGGCACTCAAATCACCCATGATCGACATGTCCAAGAGGACGTTCATCTGGGCCGTCGTTGCCACCATCATCGGCTTCGCCCTGTTCATCACTCTGTTGGTCATCCTGCTCATAGCTTCAGGCCTCAACTGTACCTGCTGGTACTGGAGAGGCTTTTATAACTAGAGACACTGCCACTTCTTTTTGTAAAAATTTATCCAAAAGAAGAAGTGCCTGCTGCAATGATTTCCATGTTAAGAACACACCTGAACCCACTTTGAATCCTCTGTTTTGTATTCAGATATTTTAAAGATCAAATAGCATAACCCTTTACTCTAGCTTTTATTCGTTGTGTGTCTATTTTGTATCAGATGTCCTCCTACAGCAATGAGACCAACAAGCTTAAACACTGTCCAAAACACACACCTGAGTCCTGTTCTGCATTCTTCTTTTGCTTTTTTTTTATTGAAGCTTAACATTCACTTTTTGAGGAAGTGTGTATTTTGCTTGTTGTTCCAGATAAAAGACAGTTTGATATATTGTGAACTTTCATTTTCATTAATCACATCACATCACATCACATCATTTTTTTTTTTTTTTTGGGGGGGGGGGGGGGGGGGGGGCATTTCTGCCTTTATTGGATAGGAAAGCTGAGCAAGAGGGGGGAGACATGGAGGAAAACCATCACAGGTCAAATTCGAACCCTGGACCTTCTGCGTCGAGGAATAAACCTTTGCATATGTAATTCTTTTCTTTTTTTACGGCTTTTTATTAGTGTATGTTGACAGAAAATAACATGTATACATATACAGATTTTAAAAGCGTATAGATGGAGAAAACAGCTTGTACACAAATGTCATTTTCAAACAGATTCTTTCTTCAAAAGGACTGAAACAAGAAAAGAAAAAAAGAAATAATGAGTGTAACGCAGCAAAATCACTACAGTCAAAAAAGTTATGAATCAACAGCTGTCTCCCTAAAAAGCAAACTGGACAGCTATAGTTAATGGAAGATGACCTTGGTGGAGAAATTACATCAACAACAACAACAACGTCCAGGTAGTAATAAAGACTCACTGCCAGTGTGAAACCAACCTGCTGATGCTGCAGGAAGAATTGTAAGATTGATCCCACAATGCCTTGAAAACAACAACACATCTGTTAACTTCAGCTGACATCAGTATCTCATAAACACCTTGCTCTCCTAAGAGTTCTTACTTTTACAGTCATTCCAACAGTGACCACAAGAGGTCACCATTTGTAGTTAGTTTACTGCAGAGAACTGACTAACAGCTAAAATAGAATGAGTAGATGAATAATACATTCATCAATCAATCATGCAGTTGGATTGTATTCAGATGCACAACGAAAGAACACTTCAGCATTGTTGCAATCTATCTGCATGAATATATATTTACTGTATAATAATAATAATAATAATAATAATAATAATAATAATAATAAAACTGCTATGCAGCTGTTTTACTATATCTCTTGAGCGATTTAGATGAGTAAAAGTAGTAGATTGAGGAATGAGGAAATGAGGCTCTCTTGTATGCATTTTTACTATTGTATCTTTATTTCTTTATTATTTATTTGTTTGGTTTCGTACTGTTTGCTTTAATTCAGTTTTTCTGTACCAAATACTTTATATATACAGATTAATAATTGTAACTTTACTTTTATCTTTCTAAAAAAGAGAGCACTGTCTCTGTGTTAATGTTTTCAGTGGATACAACTGTCCCAAAATGGTGCAATATGATACATATGTCAGGTGCAGATGTGTTTTTGTCCAAGTAGTTGGTTCTCTAAAAGAAGCGTACTGTGTGGCTACTAGATGGCAGCAGAGAACTAACGAAAAAGAAATATGACAATGTTCCACATGTGAATGTCAAATGAATGGCTTTTCTATCAAGTTATAAGACAAATCATAACAAATATATCCTCTCAGTCCTGAATTAAACTAACATTAACAGGAAAAGATGCAGAGTTGCATTCTGTACAGTCAAAGACAAAAGTATAGATCTTGTTCCGTTGGTAAAAATATCTACATTTGTGACTCATTCTCAGCCACTGACTATACAAACTATATCATCCCAGATGACAGCCATAACACATCATGACACATATAATGTGTGGCAGTTAGTCCCATCATAATTTGGGCAAAGTGCATTGAAGGCCTTTTAAGTAATTTAGGCTAGCACCCTATTAGCATCAGCAGGCTCTCCCTGTTCCTCTGAGATGCTCTGCTAAGCTCTAAACTGACAGCTTTATCACTTAATAGGTCTGGGGATATCCAGGCATTCAGCTTGTGAGCCAGCAAAAGGAAACAGCTGCCATCTCAGCACCCTGCCTCAGCTCTAACAGGCTCACTGCAGTTGTACCGAGTTCCTGGAGGCCTAAATAACGGTTGCACAACTGCAGTAGTCAGATTGTTGACTGGGCTTGGACGTTAAATCAGTTGGAGACATCAGTTCATGACTTCCACAGAAGTGATCTTCAGCAAGTGGACAATAAGTTACCAGTATAATGTTTATTTTAAAAGAGGACAAAGAAAAGAGAACAGGATGAGTGTACAGCTAAACTGATGAAATTAGATTTTTTACTCATATGCTTAATCAAAAATGCTAATGTTAGATATCTGTACTTTAATAAAAAAAAGTTACTTAGAAACTTGTTTTCTGATGTATATGACATAGAAACTTTTTAATCATCCTGAAATAAGAGATTATGACTTTCTTGGATTGCGCTGTCTGTAGTGGAGTGCTGTAGACTATGACAGTTCCCATAACAGGAAAAAACAATATAAGAACATGTGGTAGTTCAGTTTTGTTTTCATGAGCATGATTTCTACAATAGCAGGTTTGACAGGTTTCCAACTTTCTGAACTCCTGTTGTGATATGTTCCATTTGCAGAAGATTCGTGCACTGCAGGAAATACTTTTGAAGACTGTGATGTAGTTTCAGGGCTTTGTTGTTGCAGGACTGTAACGTTTACTTTAGCAGATATTTGCCCTCATTTGTCCTCTGCATATAAAATACAGTCTGGCAAAAAACCATCAGCCCAGCAGCTGTCTGACCGAACTCGGCTGGCAGTGAGCTTCAAACACATCACTCCTCAGTCACACTGCTGCTTTGGGAGGAAGGTTATCCTTTTAACACATATTTCAATATTTCACTCTGCAAAGCTTTTGGGTTTAGGGTATAACATGTAAGGTATATATTATATACAGTATTTATCATGTCTCCTGTCTTTTTTCACTTATATCTTATTGAAGAACAAGTGTGAAGGTGAACATATGTTTGCATGCATTTATAATGGAAATGTGTGTGTGTGTGTGTGTGTGTGTGTGTGTGTGTGTGTGTGTGTGTGTGTGTGTGTGTGTGTGTGTGTGTGTGTGTGTGTGTGTGAATTCAGGTTAACCTTTAGCTAGTTTGCAAGTCACTGTTAAGAAGAGTTTTCTCACTGGTGCTAGTGTCTGATTTTGATTAGAAGGTGAGACATTTTCCCATAGAAACACATCATCTGATCAATTTTGTGTCTAAATGGTGCAAAGTGTTCAAACAGAATACACAAGCAATAACCAGCTCCATTATTTGTTCTGAACATTCTTTAAATGTGTTTATTTTACCATTAAATATGATTGAAAATGAACAGAATGAATGAATGATGGTCACTGACTGCAATAGCTTCTGCTGTCTCCTTTCTTGTTTCCCTGGTGACCTTGATGCCCTCTGTTCATCAATAAGCTCGATTTCTCGTTCAGGGACAGGCATGGCAGCCCCTGAGGCAGCGGTGTAAAATGTAGGTTACATAATGCAGCTATTAGGCAGATGTAATGGCAGTCATGTTGTGTCTTTGGCCCCCTCTTCCCTGATGTACTGTTGACCTCAAAATGACCAATATTATATATAGACATTATGAAAAGCATTTCTAGAAGAAAATGCATGTGATTGCTGTAATCACTGATATCGGTTGGCATCATTTGCCATCAAAAACTCCACCTTAATAAACTGTACATATAGTCATGATCTTATGTGCTGTTAATGTGTGTGCCTTACCGTGCATTTACACATTTGAATGAAGTATGTGCTGTATACAGGTGCTGTGTTACAAATACATTGGGACTAAATGGGCCTCCGTTAAGTTTACACCTCATGTAACTCATAAATTGTCCAAGTTGTCACAATGAGTTTTTTCATTTTCAAGTGAATGGAGCTGGTAAAAATTCAAGTGTAAGTTATCAAAACGAAAAGTGATGGGGCGACCTCCAGTTCACCCTGTAGAGCGTGCGCCCCATGTAGGCTGAGTCCTTTGCAGCGGCCCGGGTTCGAATTCGACCCTCGGCCCTTTTCTGCGTGTCATCCCCCTTCTCTTTCCCACCTTTCCTGTCTATCCACTGTCACTATCAAATAAAGGGAAAAGCCCTTGTGATGACACCCATCTAGAAGGAATTATATTTGACATATGCAGTGCTTTGGTAGCATTTACACTGACGGAGCGGATACAAATGAAATGTGTTAAAGCTGCTGTATTCAAGGTTTTTATATCAACAATGGATAACATTAGTTTGTGAAAGGGGTCAGACATAGTGATGAACCTGCAGTTTCCTCCAGTTATTACAGAGCTTTTTTAGCATCTTTAAGCTCATTGTTTTGGTTTTCCGGGCCTGCAAATGTACTGTTTTTGTTCACTTTAGCCACTCTCATCAGCATTGTTTCCAGCTGTTTTCAGTAGAAATTAGATCTGAAAACCCCACCTCACACCCCAAACGACAGACAGACAAAGGTATCGACTAGCTGGTGAACAAAGTGTAACATTTAGCAGCTGAAGAGCAGCAAACAGATCGTACATTCATCAGATGAACAGAAACACAACTCCAATTCAATGCTAGTGTCTGCTGGATGCATAAATTGGCAACTGTTTGCTTAAACTGAAAACTGGGAGCAATTTTACCATTGCTGTAGGTGTTAAAACATATGATGTATGTAGTATGTAGTAGTAAAACAGAAGATGAAAAAGTATTGACTCTTTCCACCTTCACACCTTCACACCTTCATGAATGACAGGCATTTTTCATTACTTAGGTGTTGTTGCTATGGTAACCACTCAACCCCCCCCCCCCCCCCCCCCCACCAACCTTGAGATGCGTGTTACTGTACTTCAGGCGTCCCACTACACTTGCCATTTGCAAAGATAAATGAAAGCAACCTGCCTCATGTTCTGTACAGTATGAACAGAGACACAGCATCAGCATGGAGGAGAGGATGTTCAAGATCCACACTGACATAATGAAATGATAAATTCCTAAAGAGTATCAATGGGGATCAGTATAATGAGGCTTAATATTGGTCATCTAACTTAAGTTTACCTGTAATTGTATCATTCTTTCCCAGGTTTTACACCTCTGAGCCCCATATCTCGGTCTTGTTCTGTAATACTGGTAAGACAACTCATTATTTCTGCTCACACAAAGATAGAAAGTCATATTATTGAAACCCATTATGTCTTTATTATAGTTTACTAGAGTAGAGCTATTTTGGAAATGTTTCCATCTGTGTTCACCACATTACATTCTGTGGCTGCATTCTAGTTCAAAATGCTGCAGTAAACAGAGTTGTATGTTGTGTAACTATTTATACTGCTTCACAGTTTTATGTTACGCAATACATTATATTTATAATAGAGCTGAAACGATAGGTTTATCAACATAAAATTGATTGACAACTAAATTATATATGTATTTTTAAGATTGGATTAATTAATCTTTCAATCAACAACACATCTGTGGTTTCTACTTCTACGTCACAATATGAAGATGTGCTATTTTATCTCTGTTTTAGCGTAAATTGAAAATAATTTTGGGGTGTTCTTTGGACAATTAATCAGATGTCACTTTGGCCTTTGGGAAGCTGCAATGGGTATTTTTTCATTGTTTGATGTTTAATAAACCAAACAATGAATCAGTTAATTAAAAAAAAGACAATTGTTATAGTTGCAGCCCTATTTTATAAGTAGTAACTATAGGTGTCAGACAAATGAAAGTACAATATTTTCCTATAATATTTTGTAGTGGAGTAGAAGTAAAAAGTAGCACAAAATACATATTCTGTACGCAAATGTCAATATGTCAACAGTATACATGCACTTTCAACGCTTCATTCATCTATCATCATTATTGTCAAAGTTTTGAATTATCTTATTTTTATTTTACGTCTCTACTCCGCATACTTTGTGACTAATTGGTGTCTCCTGTCTCCAATTAGTGAGGGATGTGCAGCTGTGAGATCCACACATGTGCAAAGGGATCCAGCTAATTAAGCAGAGGGAGAAGTCACTCTCTGTCTGCTTCACTGGTCATGCTTGAGGAAGCTGCATAGAAAACTCTGTTTTTTCAACAATGGGATCCAGGCAGCTTATTGTGTTTGGCTTTGTGCTTGTGTCTGTCAGGCTTAGTGACGCTCGATTCCTCAGTATGGGTGAGCCAACCTACTGGGAAGTCGAGGTGGAAGTCTTGCCAACAGCAGAATCTGAAAGAGAGCACTCCACGAAGTCTACTCAACGAGCTCGCAGCTTTCGTGCAAAGCAGATTCAGCCAGCACTCAAACCACACTCCTGGAAGTTTCCAGAAGATCCTGTGGATTTGGTGAAAAAGCCCCCTCTCACGTTTGAACTGCGGCAGCCGGTGACGACCAACCGTGTTGCTGTGAGGTGTGGGGAAAGTAGGATCCAAGTTGAAGTGAGCCAGGACCTGCTGGGCCTCGGCAAGCTGATAAAGCCAGAGGAAATCACACTCGGTCATTGTTCAGCCACTGAAGTCGACAACTTGTCTCATGTGCTGGTCTTTGAAAGTGAGCTGCACGCCTGTGGTAGCAGACTAGTGGTATGAGGTTTTTATTCATATAATGCATTGCTGTTATATTATATTATACATGTATACGTAATGTCAATCAGTTCTCTTTTTCTTAGGTGACAGAGAATGTCTTCATTTATGCTTTTACACTGGTCTACAACCCCAAAGTGTCTGGCAGAAGTCCTATCATAAGAAGTCACAGTGCTGTCATTGGAGTAGAGTGCCACTACCCGAACAAAATTATAAGACCGCTCAGCCTGCAAAGAACCACTTAAATTCACTGAAAAAAAACAACCCTTTTATGTGTTTAATAAAGTAAAAATAAATGTTTTCTCTTAACATGCTGGTCCTACCTTTTTACCTGGGTCTTAAAGAGACACAAAATGGAACTTTCTCATTTGGTCATAGAATCTGAGGGATCACAGAAAATGGTAAAATATCTATATGCACTGTTATACATTATCAGGTCACATGGTTTACATTAGGCTTTGTTGTTACCGTTACTCCTTTAATGCACTAGTGTAGATTCAGTTTAACTTTGAGGTTTTCTTTAGTCTGATTAGGGTTAGCCCATGGCATAAAATTATATGTTGAAGTCCAAGTGATTTTCTTTTCACACACAACTGAAAGCAATTTGTCTTTGGTAATCCGCAAGAGTGATGGTGAAACACTTGTGTGTATGAAATTTGGTTGCGAGAACTGCTTTTCTCAGAAGCAGATTTCAGAATTGATTGCGATGATCTTCCATGAAGCCACTTAATGTGTCTAATTGGGGGAAGTGTGCACAACACAGGTGCTTATGTTGATGGTCCAAGGTTGGAACTCTCAAAATGGTTACTTGGCCCACATTCGAGAGAAGCTGGACAGCAGCTGAGACGTTTATACCAAAACTTCCCCAAGATGCTAAACATGTCAGAGATAATTTGGATTGTTTGAAATGAATGATACAGGAAGTCAGCTGGCTGGACCAGCAGAAGTATCAGGCATGTATGCTCTCCACTGGCTCGGCTGGAGAGGGACTTTAGTGTGCGTGCTCTTATGGACACCTACTAGTGGATTTTAAATGATTGAAAAACCTTTTTTATACAAAAACTGCTTTCAAAATCACTTGGCAAATGACAATTTCACATAAATGACTTCTGAAGATTTAAATGTCTATCTGAAGACTGAGGTGCATGCCATAGTAAGCCAGTATGCTGAGTTTAAACAATGACCTCTTTTCTGTTTCTCATCCGTTACACTGATGCTTGTTCAGACATGATGACTATCAGCTGTATGTGTGGACAATCCCACTGTAAGTCCTGGCTTCAGACCTGAGTGGAAATCCATTTCCCTCCTGAGGACAGTAAATGCTAAGATCCAGCAGGAATGAATGATAACAATAGTGCTTTTTGTTCGAAGTGGGCCAAGCTGTGATTGTAATTTATCCCTTATTTATCCTCCTCAAATCTTCCTGGAACTTCCCGTGCTCTCTACATGCTGAAGATTTATCGTTGTAGGAGTTCAGACCTTATCAAACCATTACATGATTTCTGGAAAATCTCATTCCTGCTGTGAAGCCCATGTTGACAAAACGTCACTCTGTTTGTGCTGCGTGTGTTTTTCTTGGAAACCCTATACTGTGAATCATCAGCAGCTGTTTTGTTTCATGCTAGCACTGCTCAGAATATCACTTTTGCCTCAATCATAATATTGGAAAGCTTTGCTGTCATCTGACTCTGTTTTTGTAGCTGTAACTTCTTCCAGCGACCTCACAATTACATCGCTCATCAGCATTGTGCTTCACTGTGTGCTTTAGCTTTCCATATTCCATATTGATTTTAAACACGAACAACAGGTCAGATTTTGACTTTATGATCATAACCTGTATTTCAGCGTGTTAAGCAATGTGTATAGCAACAGCTGTTGAGCGTGTATGTGTGCTGCCTCTATCATCTCACCCATGGGTCTTCACCCCCCCCCTCCTCATCACTGCTGGAGAGGCTTCTTCACAGAAGCACATGTGGCTCTGGACCCGCCCTTATTTTCTGGTGTCTTGGCTGTTTTCAGATTCCACAAAAAAGCCTGCCAGACATACAGTACACTATGTATGTGGCTATTTTTGTATCATGTCACCACAGAAGCACATACACACACACAAAAATACTAGGGGTGTAAGAAAAAATCGATACACTTGAGTATCGCGATATTTTGCAATACTGTATCGATTTTCAAAAACACTATCAATTTTATTTTAATTTGTTTTTTTTTGTTTTTTTGTTTACGTGCAAAAATATTCATGTAAGACAGTGGTTCATGTTGTGTTTAAGCCCCCTACCGCTAGATGGCTATGCTGAAACGCACCATAGTGTCCTCGCCTAACAGTGCCTAGCAGTGCCTGACTTTTTGCTTGACGCTAACAATGTAGCTATGGCTGAACCTTGGCCTACTTTAGCATATGAACATTAGCTCACTAAGAACCTGTGAACCACAATCCCAAACTGGCAGTTTGATTTTCTGTGTACTGAATTGTTTACCTAAAGTAAACTTCTTTGACTTTTATGCACATCATGTCTTTATTTAAATATTAGTTTTTCTAAAATTATACTTAAAAAAATCCCAATATATCGCCTTACGCACAGTATCGAAATATATTGCAATATATTGAATCGTGACCCATGTATCGTGATACGTATCGTATCGCCAGATTCTTGCCAATACACAGCCCTAAAAAATACTGGGTCAATTTTAACCCAAGTTGGGTCGATCTAGCACCGACCACATAATAAAATGGTTATTTTGACCCAGTATTTGTTATTTATATTATTTCCATTGGGTTATTCAGCCACACCAATATGTTGCCAATATGTCATATTAACATTTCTGTTGGGTCATCAATTATACCAAAACCTGTACGTTTTTTAGACAAAAAAAGAATCTATTTACACATTCACCCCACAATGTGTGAAATGCAGCTTTGTTTGTGGTGCTTAAAGCATCAAAATGTGACGCTTGAAAAACTCAACAGTAATAACTGGGACATTGCTTCTGAAAAGAAACAGTATTGTGTTTTTTAAAATGTCTTTTTCATGCTTTGAACAACACAAACAATATGTCATTCACCTCCTTTGTATTGCTGTGGCTTAAATCTCAGCAGCAGGAAATGACTGCCCATTTAAGGTGATAAACTACACGGTTGATTGTTTGACACAAGATTCAATATATCAATGTAGCCAGAACTGTGATGTTGTGACTTGATCCATTTAGCATTGTATACCAATCTACCAATGTTTGCTAACACTATCCACGTGGGTGCGCTTGCACATGTATTTACGTGTATTGTAGGATTAGACATATTCTAATGTGCCATCCGTGTATTGGACATGCATTTCAGCCTTGAATATTGATTGGTTTGGAAGTTTACCATCATTTTGCATCTGTTAAGGCTGTAAATCATTACAAGCTATGTAGATAGATGGTGCCTTTATTAGTCATCTGTACTCATCAGTGCATTGATCTGCTGAGATTAAGGTTGTTGGGCAAACATTGTAACATTCATGATTTCCTGGGGCAGGATTTTTCCATTTTTCCATTAGCTGCTCTGATGTCAGACAGTATCATTGTGTAGCCCTGGCTAAATTTCATTTAGACATTGAGAGGTAAATAGTTAAAACCACCAATTGGATGAAGCGTTTAAAATGTAAGAGTTATAATATTTACAGTTTAAAAGGTCAAAGTTTGTAGTTCATGCAATTTATTGTAGTTACATGAGTAAAGGTGTACATGATTTAGCACGTGTAATCAGCCACACACCTTAACCAGTCGGCAGCGGCGAAACAAGATACAATGTAATAGAGCAATTGTCTACTGACAGGCTCAGATTAATATTCTAAGTGTCTGACAACATTATGGAAATGATTTCTAAGGATGTTGACCTTTCTGTTAAAGACTAAGATCCTTTTTTTAAACATAAAAACATCCGCAAAGTTACGTTCGTTAAACCTCCAGACTCAAACAGTAATTTTAGCATCGTAAAATACACTTCATTCAAAGTCGACAGAAACGAAATAAAACTATGAAAAGCCACGTTGGGTCATCTTTCTACTTTTCCAACCATCACAACACTAGTTTTGGTTTAAATAAACACAGATTTATATGTGAGAATATGTTGGCTCTATACACCCTAAAAGTCTTGCTTTTTTAAATGGAGTCTGGTGGGTTTAGCGCTAGAGACTTCAGAGCTGTTTCTGGTTAAACAGAAAGGTCTCAAAGAGGTTTTAAAGGTCTATCTCTGAAGGGATCCTTTCCATAATGTTGTCAGACACTTAGAATATTAATATATAGATTATATAATAATGATATATAATAATAAATATAAATAAATAAATATTCCCCTGTTAACTTAGATTGTAGCTTATTTCACTGCTGCCGACTGCAGCGATCTTGCTTAATACTGGACCAATGTCAAAGATTGTTGTTCATTAGTCACTTAGACACAAAAACATCGGAAAATAGGTTGAAAAAAACGGTAGTTACCCTTTAAGTATACTTCCGAATTCCAATATTCCTTATCCAATTTTGCTAGTACAGTAACCAAGAAATCCAATCTTTTGTAATCTAGTAACTAAATCACACCTCCTTTTATGTTAAAGCATGTAAACATTTAAGAAGAGTGTATGCATTTGTGGCTAATTACTGTGGAGAAACAGGCACATTTGATGGAGTTCTTCATTAAAACTTCTTTAACTGATGTTAAAGCTTGTTGACTGGTGTTACAGTTGATAACTGACAGGAACAACTGCTGTAGGTGATGATGATGGCTGTGATGAATGAGGCAATACTTAGAGCTGCCTCATTGTCATGGAAACCCACACAACAAGGTAAGAAGAGTGACAGATTTACAAGCTCATAATTCTATTATGATTTCTATGCAGGAGAGTCGGTGGTTGTTCTATGTGTGGATTGGGCTGTGTGGGATACATATAAAAATAGTGCTCTTAATACTGCTCTTGTATTTTTGGAGGATTGGCAGCTGAAATCAGGACATATGCAGAATATCTCAGATATGAATCAGGACACTGTGTTCTGGTGAAAAATAGGATGTCTGGTCACCCTGTAATATAGTAGACACATTCAGGCGCAAGCCATATGTACTGTCCTCGAGTTGAGAACATAATCACCTTGCTGGCGTTCATTCATGTGCTTTTCATAGGTAATAAAACAACCAGAGAGGCGATGTATAGTACCATTTATGTCTATAATTCTGTATCTACATCTAGACACAAAATATCAATATATCTTCTGTTAAGGCCCTGACACACCAACCCAACCGTCGGCAGAAAAGGCAGTCAGACTTATCAGTCGGCTCCCTGAGGTCCAAAAGTGCCTTGGAACACACTGAAGCGACGCTGACTTGAGCGTACGTTCTGCGCATTCACAAGACGTAATACAAAAAATGAAAACCGGAAATGACGAACGCGTCACATGGGTCTGGCTTCTCCAGCTGACAGATAATGGTGGCTTATTCAAAATACGATCTCGTATTTCACGAAAATAGTTCACTGAAACGTGTTTCTGAAAACATTTTAAGCCATACAGTTGCTGAATCTGTCTTCATTTCAGATCGACAAAGGTCAGTTTAAAAGATTTGTCAGATTTTGATGGGCGTTCGTCACTCATCCCGCTCGCCATTTCCGGGTTAGCACTCCACCAATCAGAGTCCGACTGCCCGCCCTCCGACCCAGCAAGTCAGGTTGGCCAAAATGAAGGCCGACGGCCCCTCCGACTGACGGCGGCACGGAACACACCAAACAGACTCGAGTCACCGACCTCACCAGACTGTCCAAAGGTCGATTATCGGTTGGTGTGTCAGGGCCTTTAGCCTACCTGCATATCAAGCAACATGAAAGAAATGCCTTTGAATATTGATTTCTCTTTACAAATGTGCTTTTTTGAAAAGCAGGAAATCATTAACTCAGGTTTAGGTAGATGGCAGGCAAAGTGATTTGCAGCACTTTAACACAAAATAATTAACATGTCGAACCTCAGATGGACAAGATCTGAGAGTTGGAGAGGGGGTTCAAGGTGCATTCCTCTTTTAAATCTAAAGATCTAGAATCAAAGTGAAAAAACTCCCACACACTGTCTAGCTTACTACTGTAATAAACTTGTATTCATGACATTTAGGATGACAACACTTTCATCAGGTATATGGACAACAGCTCCTTATAGATGCTGGGTAAATGATCAAATAGGAAGACAACAGAAAATAGGTTCACTTGTATGGGTCCACATAGTGTGGCACCCCAGGGGACTTGAAAGCCCGATTCACAATGAATATAGGTAACTCAGAGACAGTTGGCTTAAACATAGTGTTCTTTAATAAAGTTGCTCGGTACAAGGGTAATGGTACAAACTTTAACTTAGAATTCTTCCCGTCCGGGGTCCGTCAACCTTTAGGAGGTGTAGTCCTGGGGGGGGGGGGTGGTGTTTAAGCAGAGCGAGAGGTTAGTCTTTATCCCAACCAATACCCTTATTGGTCATCAACTCCTGAAGTATTGCTCCTCTGGGCCTTTGTGCCTTTGTGCCTTTGTTCCTGACTGTCTCCCTCTCTCTCTCTTCTCCCCTGCGGCCTTGTGCTGGCTCTCTTAATGCCTTCCCCCCGATTACCTGATGGGCTGCAGGTGTGACCAGTGCCATGTGCCAAGTGGCTGCAGCACTTGCATAGGTAGATAGACTCCCTCTATCACCTCTCCCAGTCTGAGCCTATGTCCCCGCCCCCTGTGCCAGATGGGCTGGCCTGTTTCCCCTGGGTTGCTACAATAGCAACTCCAGACCATCCAAAAGTCAAAGAATTACAAACTTCAGTTCAATGAACACAAAGGACCACTATTCATTTCATTCAATTTAATGAGTTCACATCTTCCTTTCAACCCTATCACCAAACAAAAATCTCAATCCACTTCCTTGGGATACTAGGCTATTTCCTCAATGATCTAAATCTTAAAGCTTTAGTGCGTAACTTTTTTTTATATTAATGGACGTCCATTACATTCAAGCCATTGCCAAATGAGTTGATACAAAGCTAATTAAGACATCAGCTCCACACAACTCTCTCTGTATTTCTCAGTATGGCTATGTTAAGAAAATAGTGTCCTTGTGCGACTTTCTCGTGCAGAAGCTCGAGTGAAGATAACTACTGCTTCTGAATAGTCCATCATGTTTTTTTTAATCCTCCGTGTCCTCCTTGGCTACAAGTAACTGCGTGGAGGAGGGGTGGGGGTGGTGCGCGATCAGGGAAGGCTTACGTCATGTGGATGCACCGACAGTTTTGTTGTCATTACTTAGAATTCCTCATGGGGGAGACAGAAACTACGCACTATAGCTTTGACATCTAACAAGTTGTTATATTCTGGACTGTACGCTACTAGTAATGCCAACAAAGAAGTACAGTTCACCCCATACGTTGTTTCTACATGCAGCTTATTACAACCCATATATATGTTTATTGTGGCCGCGACCTCTAGTAACCGTAGTAATTATGACAGGAGCAAAGAAGAAAGTCAAGTGATGTAGTATAAAGAGCGAGAAAATCTGTGGTGGGAGGAGGCCGGGTAGATGGATGGGTCAAACAAACACAGGACTTTCACCCAGGAGAGCCCTGTGTGCCCGAGTGAAACCAAAAGTCAATGTTGACTTATTTTGTAAGTTTACGTATGCAAATACGTTACGCTACATTACATATGTTCTACGTCACTGTTGGTTGTATTGGAGGGTAGGAAGGAGGGAGGTTGGGAGGTTGTAGGACTTGTGAGCAGGGGTTATTTTTGTACCTCAAGCTGTTTGTGATCTGCTATCACTGCACACCCACAGGCAGTGACTCACAGAGCAACATTACACACTTCATGAATTTCTTTGTTAACCATACTCTAGACATTTGTGAGACTGCAGAGGGTTGATTTCTGAATCGACTGGTCTGGTTGCACCCTCACTGCTCTGTATCATGCTGTTGTCATATTTCACCAACTCTCTGTCTGTTTTTTCGCCTCAATTGTTTCCTGTCGGAGAACAGTTATGACAGTTAACAAAGCCTCCTCACTGTTTCCCCTCGCTCTTTCTCTTTCCCAATAGGAGTTCAGTCAAAGTTCAGATGAGTGGAGAGCTAAATGTCTCCCCCACATCCTCATCACATTATTTCATTCCTATCTCCTGACACTCTTAACAGTTTATATGGTTAAATACAGATATCTTATGATTTATGACTTATGGATTCAGATGGGTTTTCTAAAGACATCTGCATTGGTATAGAAACTCCAGTGTGTCATTGCAGAAGCTATGTTGCCAGTTTTCTTAGTCAAGCAGAGGTTCAGTATTTTCATAGTATAACAATGAAGTAATAAAAGGGAACATTTTTTACACCACTAATGCCGTTGCAGTCTGAATGGTGTAACATTTGCAATACTTTGCACATCAGTGTTGAGTAATATTTCAACATGCTGCCTCTTGTGCACCAGCCTTGTATGCGTTGCTGCAGGGCAATGGAAATATTCACATTTTGGCAGGGACTGGGCTCTCACCAGCAAACATCTGACTCATTCTTCACCAGCTGCATGTAGTATTTGGGGTTTTCAGCTTCCTCCAAAGTTACTTTTAAAGTATGCTTTGCAACTTAAGGGGAAGTAGAAAGCTAGACAAGTTCCCTGATCTAAATATGTGCATTTTAAGATGTTTGTGCTATTTCTCTCAGCCTCCTTTTCTGTGTCTCTCTGCTTCCCATAACCTGCTCCCTCTCTCTCATATCATATCATGTCTCTCTGCCTTCAACATTACATTATTTCTGTTGATTTCTCTCTTTGTCCTTGACTCTTTGTTCTCTCTCACCCCTTGTATTCACTACTCATGTGTCTCTCCTGCCAGTGTATTCAACCTGTCCACTGTTGACATAATCAAAGAACCACTGTGTTGAGTAAGGTATTTATAGTAACAAATGGCAAGATCATCCACTTCACCACCCACCCACCCACAAACAATTACTGCTATCAGATGAGCAAGTCTGCAATCTTATACAATATCTTAACCGCACCAAGGTAAAGTTATTTTTGGCAATTATTTCACAACTTGTATTACACACACCTTGGAACAAATGCAGAGGTCTGGACCTCGGTGACCCAAATAGTGGGTACGGCCATGATTGTGGGGGATTGGAGCTCTGGGGGCCGTGATGGAGGTTGAGGGGAAGGTTTATTGAGGATGACATGGTGATGACATTTGGCAGCATATTATTAATAGTCACATTCCAAAGATTCTCAGTAGTGGCCTTTATTAACCTCAGTGGCAGATAGAACAGTCAGAAAGTCACTTTAATTATGAGTGTAAGGTCAGTACATGCCTCTGTAGAATATTAATATCTACACTAAATATATCCAGTTGGTTGTCTGCAGGCATGCATACAGAGAACATTGATTAAGTCTAGACATACAACAGTGAAAGACTACTGAAGAAAATGTCCTAGCAGCGGTAAAATCAGCTCTAACTTCCATTGGCCTGGCTATCAGTTACTGCAACATCACCCCACAGCATGATTAGTGGTGGCCCTGTCAAACGTAATACACATTTCTGGAGGACATATTGGACTTTCTGAAGCTATCTCCCCCACTCAGAAAGTCGACTTAGAGGCAGAATCTCTGACATGGCACAATCAGGAGGTCCTTATTGTAGGAGTCTATCGTCTTGATTGAGCTCAAGTTTCGCCAATGAGGCACCAGCCAGGGCCAGAGCTCCCTGGGGAATTAGCAAAGTGGGAAGGAAATACAATAAAATGTCAGGGCCAATTAAACTTTAAATGCATTAGGTCCAGCTCACCCGTGTCTAGCTTATTTGCAGCAAAAGGTTTCTAGGAAATTTGCTGCCACCCATTTTGCATAATGTGAAAATGCAGTAAGTGTTTGCTGCCTGGGTCAACATGCTGGACATACATTCTGGTGCAGCAGACTCCACCCTGGCCATTATAGCCATTAATTCCCTCTATCTGTGGAAGGCCCAAGACATGGAAAAGATGAGCGATGTTTTAATGGAGTGCAGAATTGGCTCGATTCACCAACGTACTTCATCACTCCCATCAGCCATTAGCCATTACTGTAACATGTTTAAATTTTAACACATTACAAATCATACAGGCACGTCATAAATGACAGGCAAGAGAAGTAAACATAAATATGACTTGCTGACTTCAATGACAGCGGATCAATGTGTGGCCTGTGTGTCTGCTGGCTCAGAGAGAAGCAATGTTTGATTGCTGATTGATGACTTTGTTGGTGGTCTGCTATAGTCCCAGTTTAAGGATATGGGAGCAAATTTCCTGATATTGTATACGGTTCCATTACACCAATGCTTACTATACAAAACAGAGCTGATCACTGAGCAGGGTAACTGGACATCTGTATCCACATACTCAAACATACTATCTGACAATCACTGCCACCTTCATGGAGCCAATGATTCATAATCCATCCACCAACCCCTTTGTTCTCTTTAAGGACAGACTTTCATCCTGCCTTCACATGTGAGCATTCAGAACAGCTATAATCACTTTTGCCTTTAGACGTCTGACGTCAGCACAAGCTGCTCTCGCAGTGTTAACGAAAGTGAAAAATAATTTGTGTATTGTGTATGTGATGGTCCTTTCTTGGAATATGAACATGTTCATCATTATGATATAATTTGCTGGCACTGGCTGGCCAGTTCAGTTTTACTCAGAGAATAAATGAAACCTCTCTATCAATCACATTCATTTCCTGCTTCCTGGAGACTTTAGGTCAAACCATTTCTTCCACACAGTAGCAGAGCAGTACTATGATTACATACCAATGTATTTCCATAGAAACAGACATTTTCCCAAAGCTCATCCTTCCAAATACTTTCCCTTACCAGCAGGTCATTCAAACTAAATGACACACGTGTTTAATACTTTTTGAAAAAAAGAAACTAGGATATTGCAAAAACGGAATAGTGTCTTTATCTACCAAAAAAACTGTAATTTTGGAAGAGAACCTATTACTCTCAGAAGTTAAGTCATAAATTTAGCAAGTTCCAAATTTAATATGCAGCTCCACATATTTATTTTGGATGTCACACATCTACTGTTGTTACCTTCCAAAGCTATAATAATAATATTATTATTATTATTATTATTATTATTATTATTATTAATAATAATAATAATAATAATAATAATAATAAGTTAATTTATTATAGCACCTTTCACAAAAGTGCTTCACAAGAATAGAATTGTTAAAATAAGACCCCAAAACAGTAAAAAGAACAAGCAATACAAATAAAATAAAAAATAAATACAAATGAATAGAACACATAAATAAATAAATAAATATAGTATCCTGACAACCTACTTATTCAGTACTATAAAGAAAACAGCAAGCTTAAACCCAAAAGCATGACTTACAGGCAGACAGGTTAAGATAAAGGGGTTATGCAGAAAATCAGCAATCTATGGATCAGGTAGGCAGAAAAAAGGCTGGAAAGCTAGGTCAGATGCAAACTAGACAATCTGGCAAAGATAAAGTGGAAATGTCTCAGTGAATATACTGCAAGATTACTGAGGGAAATGGGGAACAGGTAAAAAAAAAAGATTGAATTGTTTGATTGTAATTGTTGAGCAAAGGTCTATACAGGTGTATATTTTACTTGATATTTTACTTAGACTTGGTAGAGCTCAAAAACCAAGCAGCTTTACACCATATCACAATACCCAAAGAACTGCTGTAAACTGACTAAAGGACATGATCTGCATCTGCAAAGGGTTGGGCAAACCCTAATGTATGTTGTGCTGCCAGCATCTGCAGAAGTTTAAAAGCTTTCTGGAAATGCACAAAGGCTTGATGTAAAAGATGGAGTCAAAAGAGCCTCTGTTTGATGTAGGGTTAATGTGTGACAGACACATTAGAGGAAATTGCCCTCTTATCACAGTCATTGCCAGTGAGGGTAGTATCACTACTATTGGCTGACAACTTAACAAGCAGTAAGAAGCAGACTTACTCGCTGGTGTTTTTTCAGACAGGACAAGAAGACATGCTGTTTAGTATAGGATCAAAACAGCACCTCAGCTACTCTTTATATGGAATCACTTGAACTCTGTAAAGTGATTGAAATTGACCTTATCGTCCATGCACTGTAATTATGTGAGGGTGTCCATCAAAGCTCTGGCAGTGAAGAATAGACTGGGCTATCAGCCACAATTAGTTATATAATATTACTCATTAATAATGCATCATGAGGGGTGGCTTGACACACATTTCTGACCATACAAGTCAGCAACCTAACAAGTGGACAATCTGAAGCATTTTTCTTCCCATTCCTGACAATGAATAATGTCTATATTTGACACAACATGACACACTGACAAATCATTAGTGACACTGTGACACTGGTTCTCACACCCTTTCGATACCACCTCACCACCAGGGTGCCAGTATGGTTTGAATGGTCACGACATAGCTCGGCTTAAGTACCCCTCCACTCTTCTTGTCCTACCTTTAAATGTGACCTTCCAAAACAGGCATGAAGACTTTTGCCTTAAGAACTAGTTTATTTCAAGTATACAAACCCTTTGACAATGATCACAATCTTTTCCTAAATGTAACCAAACCTAAACCATGGAGGTGGCAGATCGCTTTTTCCCAGCGGATTTACCTTGTCTTGATTCACAATACCAGTAACAGAAGTAGCTAAATGGAATTCAGCCATCATTCATTTTATTATTTACACCTGTGCTTTTCCTATGTGTAAAAATATCTCCAGTAAAAAAAATTGGAACCATCGCATGAGAAGTTTGTTTATTAGAAGAAGGAAGAAGACGATGAAGGTATACTTATACTACATTTGTTCACACTGTTTGCTATTTACACATAGCATAGGTATGAAACCCTCTGGTTTCCAGCCAAGTCCCCACAGACTGAAGTACATCCATCCCATTCAGGATTTATTGGCTCTGTTCCTGTAATGTGGATTTACTTTGAATGGAGGCAATTTATTATGGCACAGCTTATTTCTTTGTAGATAACTCTTATTATAAGACAGTTATACTATAATTGAAGTCACAGGACAGTTATATAAGATGTATTATATGAATGTTCCTGATACTGTTAATTAAATCAACAGCGAATCCTTTCTGTTGGTTGAAACTTTCCAGCATCTTGCACATGCTAGCCAGCGAGGTCACCGCAGGTGTTTTCTCTTCAGCTTCACCTTTGATAGGTATTAATGATTATTTTGACACATTGTCATTGCAGCCCTCTAAGCACTCTTTTGCGTTTCAATCAGGAAAAAAACACATTTACGATAAGAAGGTTTTATAAAAAGCTCAGAAAGTATTTCATCAGGAAAAAAGCTGCTTTTTGGAGAAACAAAAATACCTATGCATTTTTCATTTTTATTACAATGATATTTGCGTCATTGATTAATATTGCTGAGTGGTTTTTCCCTTCATTTCAACACATCTCTTTATAAACTTGAAAAACCTGTAGTCAGTGTTTCTGATAATTGTGTCAACTGTATTACTTTGCTGTGATGTATGGATTTAATAACTGGGATACTGCTGGCTTAGGGATACTATTGAGTCATTATTCATCACTCATCCATGTCTTTTACTGTGGTCTCACACTCCCGCAGCACCATACCCTCCTCAACCCCCTTCACCATCTGCCCAAACAACAGACAGACCCCTGACGATCAGCTTACTGTGGGATAAAACCTGACCAGACTCACAAGACTCACACTTAACCCATCAGGACAGCCTGTGTGTGTGTGTGTGTGTGTGTGTGTGTGTGTGTGTGTGTGTGTGTGTGTGTGTGTGTGTGTGTGTGTGTGTGTGTGTGTGTGTGTGTGTGTGTGTGTGTGTGTGTGTGTGTGTCTCTGTCTGTGAACTGATCCAAGAAAGAAACACTTCTTTCACAAAACATGGTAATTAGAGGTTTTACAGCCCCAATGGAGATTTATGTTCTTTCTTTCTTTCTTTCTTTCTTTCTTTCTTTCTTTCTTTCTTTCTTTTATAATACAGAAAAGTTAAAAGTAACATTAAGTTACAATATAAAAGGGCCTGACTCAGTTTAAAAACTGGTTTCCAGCAGGTTCCTGTTCTGCAGAAACATTAAACATTAAACACAACTTACAGTATATAAGGACAGAAACATTTGTACAGGACATCTGCATGGACTAGACAGATACGGACAGCTAAAACAGCAATACAGTTACAGCACATGAGGACAAAAACATAGGTACAGGACATTAGTATGGGCTAGCCAGATACAGACAACGAAAAACAACAATATAGTGTGCAAACAAGACTTGGACTATACATGAACAATCAATGTGTGCAAGTGTAACTGTTGAGAGAAAATAGTTTGTGTGCCTTTTTGAAATATGTGATAGATGGTAGTGCTCTAATGTGATGGGGAATGATGTAATTCCAAATGTTGGTGTATCTATAAAAAAAAGGATTTCTGGCCATAGTTGTTTTTGTATGAGGGAACTGGAATGAATGCCTGTGAGACTGACCTAGTGAGGCGTATTGGTCTCATATTGTGTGTTGGGAGAAGTGCAGCAAGTGCTGGTAAGGTGCCATTTTGAATCTGAAAATATAATGCAATAGCGTGGCTGTTTATGTAGTTCTGGTAAGTCAGAGCATTTGAGCGTGCAAGTGCGATGCAATGGTGAGACCACTTTGGAAGATTACTGTGGATCTTAAGAGCTCGATTGTATAGTCGTGCTATTGGTTCAGTAATTTCCTTAGTGGTAAGAGACCAAATAGGAAGACAGTAGGACATTGTAGAAAACACAATTGCATGTAGGTAGGTTTCAGAAACAGAAAAGGAAAGATATGTTCTGATCTTGTTATACACATAAAGTTTCTGATTCAACTTTTTTGTTAAGTTAGAAACGTGTTCCCGATATGTAAGGTGTGAGTCAAGTAGCACACCAAGATATTTGTAAGTCTTTGTGACGACAAGATTTTGGCTTGCAAAGGTAATAGAATCAGTAAAAGAAAGACTTTTTCTGGGTGAGCTGAACTACATACATTCAGTTTTCTTTACATTGATGGTCGAGTGGTTCTTTTTTAACCACTCATGTAGGAACTGAAGATCAGATGATAACTTTGAGTTTATGACATCAGGATTTGAGTCAGAGAGAAAAATCACAGTATCTTCAGCATACATTAAGCATTTTGAATGATTACACACTTGAGGAAGATCATTGATGTATAAAAGAAAAAGTAAAGGTCCAAGAATGCTGCCTTGTGGGACGCCCATATTACAGATTAATGGTTGGGATATTGTATGATTTATTTTGACAGCTTGCAGCCTGTTTGTCAGGTAGGAAGAAAGCATTTCTATCACAGATAAAGACAATTTAAATGAGTGAAGCGTGTTAAGCAAGATCTGATGGTTCACTGTGTCGAAGGCTTTACGAAAATCAATAAAAATAGCTCCAGTGATGTGACCTTTGTTAAGAGATGCCGACATGGTTGATCTCTTTGCTCGAAAACCGGGTTGACAGTCACTGAGCCAGTTGTTAGTTTCAAGGTAAGAACTTAATTGGTTATGTAGGGCTTTTTCAAGCAATTTTGACATTGCTGGAAGTATAGCTATAGATCTGTAGTTTGATACAAGAGTATGATCATCAGATTTAAAAATTGGAGTATTCTGTTCGATACTGTGATTATAATTAAAGCGACTGACAGGTGACTGGTAGATTGTCAGGGATAACTTTGTACAGCATCATATGGAAATAACTACTTACAATTAATGCTGCTCCCACAATTTAGTAGTGCTTACTGCATATGGGTTGTTTTAATCTCACTCAAATACATTTTTACATCAGTTAAAATGATGAAGGTTATCTTGATTATTAAGACTTCATCAGAAATGTCCAGCTGTATTGAAAAACTGTAAGCAGTGAAGCATTGTTCAATTTAAACAATAATGTGGTAAAGTATTGTACAGCTAAAAACATTAAATATGAAGTCAGGGCTAGCAGGCAATTCACTTTTTAAATTAAATTAAGCTTAACATAAAGAGAGGGGGAGTTGGGCTGTGTCCAAAGTTTAAAAGGCCAGAACAAAAATCTCGCATGAAAACAAATCCCAGAGAACGGTGAATTCGATACACATGTGTTATTAACCCCTAGGTTCATTTTGCGCCGGATTTGTCCTTTAAGCAAAGTAACGGTTCTTCTACTTGAGTGATATTTATTGGTTGTCTTTCATACTGGACATCCTACCAGCTTATAATGGTCCGAAGCAAATCCCACCTGGTACTAAATTCATTCTTTTTGTCTCCCAGCTGAATGAGAGTGGATGTAATGCTGATTGAATCTCTTTGTCTTCCTTCATCGTCCCTTGGAAGGCAAACAGCTTGGTGACATAAACTGCTTTCATCTTTGTATTTCATGCATGCCATTTCACCTTGTTAGACTTTGAATAGTTGGGTATCTATGCCAAGAGCTCCATCTCTCATTTTCTGGCATACTTTGCTGGCAGGGGTTGAAAAGCTGTTGACTATTCAGCACAGATGAACTGCTGCTTATTAGGAAGCAGCCGGAGGGAGCTGGTTGTTTGGGACAGAAAAGCGTCAGGGGCATTGAAGAAAAAAAGTACAACTTGTGACATGCAGTTTTGTTCAAACAGCTCAGATAGTACATGGCCTTTCTGTCTTTGTTAACATTGTGATAATTTGATTCATGCCAAATTAATCAAATCTCAGGACTTTGCCTTTATGTGTGCCAATTAAAAAAGGGTAAGATTACAACACAGAGAGCAAAATATATAAGTAACTCATGCACTTTCACAATTCAGGGAGAAGTGAAACCATCATGGGAATATGGCATCTGCTTGGCATTACAGAAAGTAGATAAGGATAGAGATTTTACTTACATCAAACACTACTTTATGAGAGGCAGCCTAAAGGCTCACTCATGTCGTCAGGCTATAAGTTCACCGTTTGAGCAACAACACTGTGGTCCTGCTGGACGCCCACTGCTACTGTTATTATTAGTCATACTTCTATTATCATTACTACTATTAATATCATTCTATTACATCCACTGCTAGTAGTATTATTAGTAGTCATATTTCTAGTATTATTATTATAGTTGTTAATGTTATTATTGTTGTTGCTTTACATAGCTCTCTCTCTCTCTTTCTTTCTACACATTAAAGGGGAGTTTTTTTCTTGCCACGATAGAATGTTGGGTTCTCTCTACAGACTTACAATAAGTGCATTCAACCATGTGGGAACAGATGAGTTTGCAATCTGTGAAGGAAGATGTGTAGGGTTTCTGCTGCAAACACTTTGTTGAGTGGTAGCCATGCAAAGCCACCTGTGTTGTGAGGCAAAAGCAAGCTAATTAGCAGTAACCGAACATAGTGGATGGGCTGGGGTGTTTGGTTTGACCAAGTCCTTAATGTAGGATGGGCCTGAGCCATTCACAGCACAGTAGGCACATATCAGTGTCTTGAATTGACACAGCCACAATTCAAGACACTGATTTTTTTCACAAAAAAATAAAGTAAGAAACCTCAATTAAAAGATTTGCTTATGAGAAGTAGTGAAACTACTATAGAGATCTGAACCTTTTGCTGCAACTCTGGTTCAGCTGGGTCTGTGCAGGTTGCAAGAGAGCAACATTCTGCCAGGAAGGTTTGTGGAGACAGACGATACCACCAAAGAATTTCTAACAAGGAAAGAAGTTCCACACTCTCGTTACTTCTGGCTTCTGAACTGGTTGCAGTTCCACTCTTGATCCATATATTGGGCGCTCACAGGCGAGTGCAGAATGAATGGGACTATACTAGCTATACCCCTCAAAATCCACTTTTCTCAGGATATACTTTTTTGTCTAGTAATTTGAATGTTGCATTTGAAAGGGGAGGCTAAGAAAATACACACTGATGGGTGTTAGATTTTCTTAAAGTGGCTTTTTTGTTCTAAAAAGCCTTTTAAAATGTCAATGATGTCATACACATATACGGCCAGAGATACTGCTTTACAGCAAGCTCTGACTCGCTTCCTTTGTTCTCTCGAGGCATCGGCAACACAGCTAACAGGTTAGGCTCTCCCTGTTAATACACGTGCTAGAAAGAGGTTTGCGAATGTTTTAAAGACCACGCCAAAATATTCACTCTGACATTCTGGTTCCGCTTCGGATGCCGTCAAGTGGGATCGCTGTTCGTAATCAGTCCTTCACTGACCAATCAGCATTCATTAGCAGAATGCTAGCGTGTTATGGGCAACAATGACTGTAAGAAATCAAAAGGACATAAGTACATTCAACTTTCGACCTATAATACATGTTGAACTTGCAAAAACTACAATCAAATCTGAGATTTCTCAACAACAATCAGGCGAAAGAGACAAATTTAGCCGTCTAGCTCCATAGAGTCCCATTCATTTTGCACTCGCCTGCGATCACCCCCAGTGGAACTCTGGTGGAACTGCAACCAAATTCAGTACAATAGGGCTGAATAGGGAGTGGAAAGGCTTTCCGTAAACTGGCTTTGATACCACACATACCAGAGGAATCAATGGCTTTGTCCGTGTGGGAGCCTCTCCCACTGTTCAACCACAATCTTGTGTTTTTCTGCAGGACTTTTAGTAAACCCATACTGTACATGCTCAGTGGTGGCATTTCCCTATTTTTTCAGACATTTTTGGTTTCTAAAGATGCACATTAATGGATTTGTGTCATCTATCAGGGAGGCTCATGCTTGTTGGTGGCCTTGGACTTTAATTAGATTTTATTTCTAAATGTTTTCTATATCTCTTATGGGTTATGTCAATCAAACCAGTCTATTCTAGCTCTACAGTGACTACTACTAATTTACATTGTTCATGATTCAAAACTCTTCATGAACTCAGTGTAAGTAAGTTCATATAAGATTAAACAAATGATTCCTGTTTACATAAAAGACAGGAAGAACTAAGTGAGTCAAGTCACGTCAAGCTCTAGTGATAAGAACAACCCCATAAATTGGGCAAAGAAAAACTTCTTTAACCCTTTAACAGGAAAAAAAAGAGAAATCCTTGGGATGGACACACAGGGGGAGACCCAGATCCTGGCTTCACAGGTACAGTAGCTGGGCGTTGTGACAAAACCAGATCCGTGATTCAAGGCCAATACGGCCTGAAGTTTGTGGTATGTTACTCTACCGATTACCACTGAGATACTCCAGGCCACTGATGCCCCTTTGGCTTTAAATGAGATTAAGCCAAGCTTACGTACAGTAATGTTTCTCCTGTGGTAAAAGTGTTTCATGTTTCCACTCAGAAGGGAGTCGTGTTGTTACAAATGTAGTGCAGAATGGGGAATGAATCCGAACTTGATGAAGGGACAACTCATTGTTTTTAAGGCTTTTATTTTTGATGAGCAGAGTAAAGTGTGGGAATAGCAGTAAACCTTGTTCAATCACACAGTTACAAGGGAAAAAAGACACATTTGTCTTCCATTTAGAGAAGTGCAGTGTTGCATGTTTTTTTGTCGGTATATCTCTGCCAAGAGAAATCTGGACTGCAAAACAGAAAACACTTAAATAGATACACTCAGGGCGAGGCCAGTAAATGACTCTGTCAATCAAGGCTACACTCTTTCTAGAAAACACTGAACACTGATCTTTCTCTCAGGTTAAGAAGGCTTTGATGAATGCAGCAACTCTTCGTGCCACATTACCAACTCCATGCTATTCAAACAATGTCAGAAAATGAGACTGACATATCAGAGCTGAACAGTTTCTGTTTGTCTTGAAAAGTGTAACATGACAAGCTTGTAACATTATACAGTATATCTTGAAGCTGTTCGTGATCAGTAAGCCGAAAAAATGTATATGAATTAAGTTTTTGTAAAATCATTTTACTTTTTCTGTTCTTAATGTGCATAAATTAAATGGATTTAATTCATATCAATTAACTGTGGAAAAAAGGATATACGATATATTGAGCCTAGCTAAACACAAAGACAGACAACATACATGTTTTGTTATTTCTTTGGGTGGTGGTTGCTGTTTTTTGGAGTCAATGAGTCAAGGCTAACTTTTTTTCTAAATAACCAAGCTAGCATTTGTTTTAGTTAAATTTCTTTCTAAGCTACACACACATCCACAGCACATCCAGAACTTCTGCAGGATGCAAAATCTGACTCTGGGGTTCAGTGCAACAATAAATAAACCATTTGACTGTTTCTTTGTTACAATTCGATTTGTATCAATACGCTACCTTACGTTTTTTCCTACAATGTACAGTGCACACAAGTTTAGTTTAAGACAAACTATGTGGCTGTTCTATATATGATTTCTCACCTCAACATCTTGACCTTTGCACCTCCTGATGGGCATTGTTGGACACCACACATTTCCTCCCATTTTCTCATGACTCCCATCCGTTCTCACACTCCAGCAGACCCTTGAGTAAAAGCCTCTAGGGGGTGCATTGTGGCAACAGCTATTTTTGCCCTCATCTACCTTTACAGTCCTTCAATAGATGATGACTTATACTACCTAAAGAGGTTGCAATCTCAGATTCAGGAGAAGAAAACAGCAGTGGTATAAATGGCCTGCTGTCCACATCTCAAAGGAATGCATCCAGCACTCATTTCCACACTGCATTGTTTCTACTCTGCTGTACATGAGTCACGTGGGAAATATGAGTGTCGGCCAAACCATATAAGCAGATCAAATTACTTGATGTTGTTGCAATCAACATTGTATGACACTGAGCATCTTATTTAGTGGTTATTTAAGGTGTCAACTGACCATTGACTGTCCAGATATTTGTTCGGGTTAGATCAATATATGTTTAAATATTAAAATAAATATCAGATATCCAGTCATCTGATATGATGGAGGTTTCTGCTTGACCACAGCTGCAAGTTCCTTTTTTGTTTAATTGCACTATTTCTCTTGGTCAATAAAGCTTTGATTATTTGATACATAAAATTGGTTCTAAATCCAACAATTTGCAGGTGGAGATTAAGATGTAGTGTCCCATCATGTTCAAAATGCTACTGTGACGGAATTAATTTGGAGACACTAAGTGCTTTACTTTTTAGGAAACAAAAACAGTCTGCTTTACTAATGCTGAATTTCTGCAAGTTTATTTAAAAATGTGACTATCAGTATCAGCCTTTTAAAGCCATACCCTACTGTTCTCAGTTCTCTCTGTATCTGCTCATATCAGTTAACATGCACTTTTGAACTGCTGGAGATGCTGAGTGCTGGTCTTAGCAGACCATTCACTGTGACTGAAACCAGAGCGTCCACAATAATGGCAACATTGATCATCTTTTCTCTGTCACTGCCTTCAAAGCTTCCACTGCCATGAGAAATGTTTGCGAAACAGAAAAGCAATCTTTATCTTGGTGAGAGGCTTTATCCACCTTCACTTATACCCACCGAGGCCTGATGTGCTTTTAGTCTCGCTGCCTCCTTTTTTTCTGACCTTCAGGCAAAGATAATCATGTGTTTGCTTGCTGATGGGTTTCTGCCTTCTCTTTGAGACACAGCAGCTGCTTAACTTAATATGGATTAAAAGAGACATCAAGTTATGTAATGAAGAGACACACATTCTACACGGGAAGCTGTTTTATTCTGCTATACAGTCTATTTATGAATCAGGTTTTTTTTTACTGTACACATTTCAGTGTGGGTAATGATCCAGACAGATTCCAAAACATGAGTTTGACTCTGATTTAGTCTCTGCTGACCTGCCGTGTATTTTCTGATGTGTGATCATCCGTATTGAAAGTGGCACAGAGATTGGAACCAAGGATTACCAACTGGGCAGCTGCGCTTCAAAGCCCTGAAACTTCAGCGGTCCTGAAGGCTCCATATTAGCTGTGTGCCAACTAGTTTACTCATTTAATGGAACATTAAACCTCATATCTAACCTCATATCAACTGACATGATGTCAAAACCTATTATATATATATATATATATATATATATATATATATATATATATATATATATTTATTTTTTATAGCTTTGACACGTGCAAGGCTTCAAGCTTGTCAAGTTCACATGCGTTTTGTGTGTCTGTGAGAAATAACACCTAAGGCTAACCTCAGACATGCAAAACTCAACTCACACAGCCAGTACAGTATGTAGGCCACATGTTATGTGTGGCAAGAGGGAGGCTCTTGGTGTCCAAAACATTTATTGTAGGCTAATTGTGAGAGCCAACACAACAATCATGCAAATTAAACAAGATGAATCATCAGAAATATTTTGAAGCCATGTAAATTCACACCAGGGAGCAAACAAGGCCACATTCACCCCTTACTTACTAGTGTTTGTAGATATATGGGCCTACTGGTAAAAGCAAACAATGATATCCTCTGGCACCAGTCACTTTTCTAAAAAAAATGTTTTGTTGTCAAATAGCTATAGATGCATAATAAGTTTAATTGATCATTGCCTTCTTGCTGAACCTGAAATACAAGTCAATATGAATGTACTGTGCTTTTAAATCTAATGTAGTTCCGCCCTACATCGTATGACCAATCGGGAGCTCTGACACACATCACCTCCGAATTTTAGACAAATCACAGCTTGTCTTTCAATACCAGTAGAGCAGTAGTAGCAGTCTGGTTGGTATCACCTCCAGTCTACCAGCGCCACAAGCCTGTCCACCGTGCGACTGACACGGTGTGATCTACACAGAAAATGCCCGGAAAGTGACTCGAGAGGAAGGCTGGACTGTCCGGACATTGGCACTGGATTCCGTGGAGGTTTTCTGACCGACAGACCCGAGTCTCCTGCGCAGTATCCGCAGCATTAGGTAGGTTTTTTGGCGCTGTGGTGTTGTTGCAATGTCCCTCTCCTTCCTTTAACCCAGGAGCTGCGACAATTAAACGCACATTTTTGGCTGGGGGGGTTTTTGAATAACCGTAATACGTCTTTTTTTTTTAGCTTTATCGTAGCTACTTTTCCTATTAATTTGCGGGTTACTCAATTGTTAGTGTTTGGCATGTTAGCTATCAAGATTAATACAAAATTACCACGGCTGATAATCACATAAAATCCCATAACGTTACAAATGAAGCCCATACGTTTAGCCGGGGATGTATGTTGAGAGATAGCGCCGTTACGTGCCGCGCTCAGGGTCCTGTATCGCGCTGAACTGTTTTCGGATATCTGCCTTGGTTATCGACAAACGTAGTTAGGTTACACACCTTAAAGATCAGCGAAGACATTTTGCAAATGCAACTCTTTCACACGACATACGGCTGGGCCACCAGGCAGTAGATATTTCACTTTAAATGAATTTAGAACATGTCCACGGTTATTGTCCTTTATGTCCAAAATAGACCGTGCTGGGTGCGGTAAAGAGCCTTCAAAATCTAAACTTAAGATTAGTGGTTTAGATACGTAGCCTTCGTCAAATTAATCATAAGACCATAACATAAACAGAACCGGACTTTTGTATAAACTACAGTAGGCCTGTATTCTCCTTGCTAATGTACGAGACATCTTTTAAAGTGCAGAGTTTGGTTTGATGTTAGTAGGCTATAACAGTAATATGTTGCAAATGGAATGTTTTGCGGTTACATATATGTAGCTATGTGTGTGGGTCTGAGTGCAGCAAGGGTTGGAAAAAATGACCCTGCTCAGTTAATCACATTGGTCAAGCGCATGCGAAGTATCCTGCATCATAGTTATTTTCTTGCCTCCTGTCAGACGCCTACCAAATCTCGCACTTTATCCTGTTGTGGACCAAGGAGATGTGGTCTCACATTGAACTTTCCATCATTTTCAGACAGCAGTGTTGTTTACCACTGAGAGAAATGATTATCACCATTGATAGCTTCATATTCCCCTCCAGTTGTTATTAAAAAGATGTCATACTAGCAAGAAAATATATGAACTACTTGGCTCATCTGTCAGTGAAATTGTTCAATGGATTAAAAAAACAACAACTAAAAGATACAATTGTAGCCTACAGGCTTCCAGTGATGAACAGTTATAAAACATTTTTGTAACAGTCATAGTAAAGCTGAAAGAGCAGTTTCCAGTGGCCAGTGTGAGGGGCATATAGACTACCAGTGTCTTGGTAGCCAGGAACACATCTGCTGTATGCAGGTGGTCTGGTGGGGTTGGGGGGGGGGGGACTCAAGTCCAGTTGAATTCAGTGTGTTTCTCAGTGCTTGCTGCTCTCAGTGGGTCAGCTTCCACAGCTGCAGAGCTGGATGGATCAGTTGGACTCAAGCTCACTTATACTCTCATTTCCTTGTCTGAAAAGAACACCCACTGCTGCATCACAATTATTACATTCAGTCAAGCAGCTGTCTGACCGCTGATCCCAGCCAGAGTTTCAAGGGCCCATTTTTATGAAGTTTCTCAAAAGAGCGGTTGCTGCTCAAGGACTTACTGAGGTGGGAGCTCACATTCATCAAACCCCTCAGAATAATAGTGCTCATGGCCGGAGACTTCAGTAGATCCTGCTGCCCTGCTTGTTTTTACTACGATACACTTGATTGATAGATCCCAGTTTGTTGACTGACTGTGAGTGAGGACAAATCCTTCAACTGTACTCCTGTAGTTGTCTGTGGCTTCAAAGTTTACAGCTGACACATCACAGTATTTTTGGTTCTTTACTGCCTTTCGTAGCGTTTGCCATTTCCGTGAGTTAAAGCTACCAAGCGCTAGAGAAGTAGCATTATATCACAGTGAAGGCAGAAACAAGAAAACATAGGTGTTCATGAGAAGTGTCCATGAACAGTTGAGCTCTGAGCCAACAAGTTTGGTGACCACCCACACATTGATCAGGTTTCCCTGGTGACTTGCTGTATCTCAGTGAGAAATGAATGGACCTATTATTATTATTATTATTATTATTATTATTATTATTATTATTATTATGTCTTTTAGTGTAGATGTAGTATAACTGCATGCAAGTAAAGTGTGAGATGTCTTAAAATTGCAGATGTGGTGTACTTCCTATCCAAATATTCAATGACATACAATTGATAATGAACAGACCTAACAGTTTGTGAGCCTGTAACCAGTAAATGTTTCCATCACTTTAAACAAGTAATAAAAGGTAAATACATTATCAGCATTGTAATCATTTAATTTCCTGTTGATGCACTAATCAATTAATGGCTTATTAGTTTCACCACAAACGTTCAGCAGTAGCCTGGGAAAATTTGAGATTTGCTCTGCAAGTCAGTCTGGCCAAGAGCCCATTCAAGCCCATTTCCAATTTTTCCAAATTGAGGCACCAAGGCGGGCTTTACACGATGACGATTGACAGCAAGCATCTTTTTGTTTACATTCAACATGACGGCTACCAAAGCGCAGCAACCCGTTGATGCCGCTGTCGCTGCTACGTCACCCGGATCGTTGGTCTGATTGGTTGAAGGACTATCCAATTGCGCCCAGAGGCATTTGAGCGGCGTCCGTTGGTGATGCCCCTTTGGAAATGGGCTGTGAATGAAGCTTGCCCAGACTCACTCTGTTACAACTGAGAAGGGTCTGGTGTCAACCAGGCTAGTTCAGCAGGCTAGTTTCCTGGAAAGGGAAAGCATTACCAAGACGATGAACTTTGAAACATGGTGAAAAATTGCAGAAACCTCAAAACATGACATGTGAAAGTCTGAGTCTGGCCTTTCACAATGAATAATTGATTAGTTGATTGACAGAAAATGATCAACTGTTTTGGGAATTGATTAATTAATGCCGTCTTCAAAACAACTCTGGTTCCAGCTCCTCCAAATGATGATTTGCAGCTTTTCTCTGTTTTATGTCATTGTAAATGTAATATTTTGAGATGGACTGTTGGTTCTAGACATTGAAATCAACTCTAAGAACCATTTTGTGACAGTTTAATAGAACAAATAATGAATTGCAAAAATAGACAGATTAATCTGTCATGAAATTAGGGCTGATCAATATATCACGTTTTTAAAGGCTGCATAACAGTAAATTTATGTCATTAGTTATTATATCCACATTGCTGATGAGTATTTGTCAAAAATCTCATTGTGTAAATATTTTGTGAAAGCACCAATAGTCATCCCTACAGTATCGATATCGAGGTGTTTGGTCCAAAATATCGTGATATTTGATCGCCCAGCTCTACATGAAAGTAATCCTTGATTGCAGCTGCACTTGGATAAAACACAAACAATAGCTGCCATTTTTACTTTTTATATTTTACAGTAATAACCAAAAAACCCCCAGTAATATCCAAATGTATGAACGAGCAGTGCAGCATGGAGGAGGGGGTTGATCACCAAAGAGAACTGACATTATCTTGGCCACAATTCCTTAAAAACCAAATCAAAGGGATCTAAATGAAGATTGCTACTACTGCTCACCTTTCTTTCTCACACCTTCACTTCTGTTCTCTCAGATACAGGGGAGTGTGTGCATGTGGCTATTGAATGAGACATGGGATGGAAGTCATGTCTTGTGAGGCAGAGATGTGAAATAGTTTGGCTGTGGAACTGCCTGGTCCAGTTGCCAGAGTAAAGGCTGACCAAAAAGATCTTTAACTGGGACAGAACACATAGTTATCCTTGGTTAAAAGAGGTTTCTGTAGTATTTTAAGTTTCTTGAATAATTTGCACTGTAATATAAATATAGTCAAACAAAAACTACTAAAAACCCATACGGGTCAGTGCAATAAGACAATGCTCAGAAACTGTGTCCAAATCAAAGAAGATTACTACACAGAAACCTTTTATGAATTAAATGTGCTGGGAGGCCAGAAGTCATTATATGCTAAGTTAAGAACTGGTACCTTACCACTGACAATTAGGTAGGCAGATAAAGGTATGAAGAGAATTTTTTTATTTATTTTTTTATTTTTTTTGGATCGTGGTGTTATTGAGGATGAATTTCATTTTGTGTTCCATTGCCCCATGAACAGTGATGTGAGGAATCAACAATAACATCTTTGACAGGAGCAAACAGATGATGATCATTATGATGGACTACCTATCTCAAGCAAGTTTCATGTCCCAGAAAGTTGATAGTCATAGCAAAGTGAAATAAGAGAAATCACTGCCTCCCTGGACAGCTGGAACGAACGCGTCACGTGGGTCTTTTTTCTTTGGAAATTCACAGCCGGGCTGTTATGGCGGCTTGTTCAGAATACGATCTCATATTGTACTAAAATAGTTCACCGAAACGTGTTTCCTGTCTCCGACTGAACATGTTGGATCGGCCAAAATGAAGGCCGACGGCTCCTCGGACGGACAAGGGCAGACTCGAGTCACCAACCTCGCCAGACGGTCCGACGGCCGATAATCGGCTCTGTGTGTCAGCGCCCTTAGCCAGTCGCTGTACTGATTAGTGATGTGTCAGTGTTTATAACCCCTGCATTGTCATAGTGAGTATACATCTGCTGGGTTCTCACCTTCACCGAAAAGGAGAAGTTGATTTAGCGGAGTGTTGCATTGCTTTAACAGGGGATACGGAAACAAACATATTCCAAAGCATGCATGCTGTTGTTGTTTGAAGGGTTGTGGTTTAAAGGGTGACCACTTCCTATGTGAACTGCATGAGTACTCCAGTAAGATGCTGTAAATGTATTGGCAGTGAGTAGTTTTTGGAGTGGGGGAGTGACAGTTTACCCAATTCATGATAGAGGAAGCAGGATGGTTCTGCAGAGGCAGTGTAGTGACATATTACACATCTGCAACCATGTAAGGTCAACAACAACTCAAGCGGAAATGCTTTAGTCTACTGGACTTTCACATCAGATCCCAGATCCACCATCCGCTTACAAATGGGTTTCAAATGAAAAGACAAAACAACATAAAGTTTCTTAAAGTTTGCCAAGGTGTTGTTCAATCACGAGCCTCCAGTACAGCTTCAGTGCTCCTTGTCAAAGATTCAGACCCCCAAGTGTGTGGATTTCTACTGGAGGGATTAATAGCATTCTTTCAAAAGATATTCCCTTATTTAAGATTTGATGATGTTGGTGGAGAGCGCTGTCCAACACATTGCTCCAAAATCTCCCATAGGTGTTCAGTTGAGGTCGGGTAACTGTGAAAGCATGTGATTCACATCCTTTTCATGCTCATCAAATTATTCAGTGAGTTTGTGCCCTCTGTGGAAGCATCTGCAGTGGTTAAGTTTCTCCACTAATATATTCAGGTTTTTCATTTAATTTACTACCCTTTTAAATATGTCTGCAGTAGGGCTGCTCAATATAGTTTTTTTCCCTCATCGCGATATCGACTGGTGCAATAAACGCAATGTGTAAGGCTGCAATATTTAGCGAACGACACTTAGATTTCTTTGTTAGTTGAAAGAAAATATCAGTAGAAAACTACACTTTAAAATATGTTTTTTGTTTTTAGTGGTGCCTTTTTATATTAAATTCAATGTTTAATTTGTTCAATAAAAGAACGTTGGAAATTATTTCCTTTCATTTGTTTTAAATTCAACAAGCAATATCTTGTATTTTGTACTGAAAGCAGCAGAAATGCAGAACTGAGTTTACACTTTAATTTGTTTATTAATCGCAAGTAATCTCGTTATCGTGATATTCAACAACGTTATCGCATAGCGCATATTTTCCTCATATCGTGCAGCCATCACATGAATCTTCAAATGACCATGTCGTCCCTTGTGTTACCAACAGTTTCCTATGGTTACTACAGTATATTGTGTCAAAGTATATCCACTCAGTATTGTGTAATATGTGCCAAAGACAGGGATACATATCAAGATTGTGTTGTCTAGTGTATTTCCTCAGTCTTAAAGTTTATGCTCCTTAAAGAAATTGGTGGGAAACAATCTATATATGTGGTTAGTTCAGTCTTTGTAGGTTTCAGCTATTCTTCAGGTTTGTCCATAGTTCAATGGGTCAGCAGCCTGTTAAGACAGTTGCCCATGAGATGGTTGTGCATTATCACCCTAGCATAACGGAGAGGCTCTTGTCAGAGGCAGAACTTGAAACACTGCAGCTAATGGTTTTTGCGAATGCTGACCTTTGAACTAAGCTCAGAAACCCACTGCCGTTCCTTCCTTTTCAAATGGAATTACCTGTAATGTGATATCAGAGTTCAGTATTAGTCATGTTCACCCGCATTTAGGAGCGAAGATGAAAATAACCTTTGTCACATTTTGCGTTTTTATTCAGATAATTTGCAGCCTGCTATATAGAAAAGGGGTTTCCTTTTTTTCCTTTTTCATAAGTCAGCGGGGGACAGTTTGTTTAGTCCCTTACAAACAAGGTAACATCATGCTGTTAGCTAATCACAATAAAGAGACTACTGCCTGTGTTATTCAAACTCTTAAGCTTCATCCCTTCCTCATCCTTTGCACGTGATTTCATGAGTGTGCTATTTTATGTAGAAAAAATATCCAAACATGTAGGCTGACTATGAATATAATGCAACTCAAATAAGACAACTATTTTTCGCCCTGCAGGCTCAGTGATTAAACAAATTAAAGGAGATGAATCTTGCCAAGGGGCTTGGTTTTTTCCTGTCAAAAGACATGTCAAGTTGTCTCAGTTTTAATTGCGCACCATCCATTATGAACACACAGACCAGGTCCCTTCAGGTCATAAACATTGTGACAGGTGCGTAAGCAAATGAAATCCCCCTGGAGCTCAAGGTTGACTCAAGGTTTGTACACATAATGGCAGAGGACGACTGTTTGCCCTCATCTGCAGTTTATTTGCTCTATAATCCCTGCACATAATGCTGGGATGCAGAGGAACAGTAGCCATGAATTAGGAAGCAGACGGTCAACACCGTTGGATTAGTTTGCACACGGTGAATCATGACTTGGACAACTGAAATGATTTTCTTGGCTGAAGAGAGAGACATCTCTTCTTCCTGTCATACAGTCTAGCTGGAGGTTAAATGTGTTTGTTCATAGCATGTGATTTATGGCAGAGCCTGAGGGGCAGAGGTTGTGGACAGGGTAATGGCCGCAGTCCTGCTGGTTGACCCTGCAGTTGTGTGGACATTTAGGAATGTACCAGATCACAGAGCTGATTGGAAACTTAATAAAGGATGGGTCATTTGTCAGTAAGAGGATGACCGTTGGAGACCAGGGCTGCACTAACATGGCCTTCTGTTTCTATGTAACATTGCATTTTAGGTTCACACAGATAGTCAGTGTTCCTTCCGTTATCATGCCTTTAGTGTTAGCAGGTAAAAATATCATTTGAACTAGAACTGCTGCACTGAAACCTCCTGGAACATTAGTCTCAGTCCTTTTCCAGGGGAAAGTGTAAACAAGGACATAGTGTCATTGATGCAAAGCACCAGAAAGCAGGCCAATCCAGTATCATCTGTTATGCGGAGATGCAGCAGCAGTTCCAAACCTGCTGTTTTTCAACTGCAATTCCAGTCCCATCTGTGGCACCTTTTTAGGCAAGGAAAGGAACACCAGGTGCAGCTAATGATGATGATGATGTGCGCCATCTAGGGCCAAAGAAAAGTTTGATACGCCTTTTGTGAAGCTATTATTCCCTGCTCAACATTACCTACCTTTCTTTTATTTTGCCTTCCTTCCTGACATACCAAGATTAGCACTGCGGTAGACCAGCCTGCGTGTAAACACAGTGATGCATGTCTCAGCTACACTGTGTATGTAAAGAATAGATATTTGGAGATGTCTCTGAAGTGGAAGGACTTTACCGGACGAGTGATGTGCCAGTTTATCAGTCCCTTTTGACATACAAGCAGCTCAACTGTACCCCTAACCCTGGATTTCCACCGAATGCGGAACAGCTGCGGACTGGCTCCGCGGCGTATCCGCTCCGTGCTCCGCCGTCCGTCAATACCCACCAGGTCCGGATTTGTTCCGGTACGGCTGCAGCCATGACTGACAGCTGTAGTCACGAGGACCCACGAGATCTCGCGAATTCATGTAGAATAGAACCACAAAACCAACAACAGTTTGTTCCCATCCAGAGGAGTAGAGGGGAAACAACTCTGTGCTGTGTTTTCAAGATGTAGTGCAGGGAAATATGATCCGCCGTGAGCACGTGTATTTTATTTTGAAAATGAACCGGATGTTTTATTTTGCTTCTGTGCTCGACTTCCTGTGCTCGACTTCCTGTCCCGCACTATCTGCCCTGTGCTGAATTGCGTGCCGGAGTCAGAACACAGCCGTTCTGTAGTCAGTGGAAATACACACATTGACTTTAATAGAAACCTAATGAATGCCGCCGTTCGGAGCGGATCCGTAGACGTTCCACAACCGGTTGAAATTGGAGGTAATAGGGATGCATCGGCAATCGGTTAAAAATCAGTTTAAATGTGTGAAGATTACAACTGGTTAAAATAAAAAATTAACACAGAGGAGACTTTGAGAAAGCATGGACACTGCCGCTGTCGGATAAACAACAGTGACTTTATGTTGCGTTTGGGTCCGGCTCCGTAAGGTTGTGTTGCTTTCAGTGTTGTTGTAAAATACCCTTCTGCCATCTAGTGTTTCTTCTTTTTGTCGTTTAACTGCAAACGACTGGTGAGAAAAGTTATTACATTTTAAATAAATAATTTAAATGTAACAATATGGCATTAGCAATAAACAGCTATTTTTTAATTTATTTTTGTTATGATAAAATACTATTTCAGTTGCACTTTTGATAAGAGGACACATCTTCTGTTTTGCACAGTTTATATAAATAAAGGAAGATTTTTCAGTCATTTCATTCTGTTAAAAAAATCGTGGGAAAATCATATCGTGAACTTAAAACCATGATTTGTAGTGAATCGTGAGTTGAGTGTATCGTTACATCCCTAACTCCTAATGTAGAATTTGGTTATATCTATAATTGCTAATGTCATGGTTCCAACAGGCCTCCATTAGGAAGAAGAAAGTTCTAAATATAGTGAGCGGAGTTATTTAATGAGCCTGATTATGTTGTAAAACGTGAGGGTGAAAGTGGGGCGCCCCGACTCACCCCCCCCCCCCCCCCCCCCCCCCCCCCCCCCCCAACATTTTAACCTGGCTGGTATTCTCACTTTATTTCAGAGTTGAAATTGTTGAGAAGTGAGAGGAAACTCGGTGTAATGCTGTTTTCCTGCTGTTACGTTCTTTACCTTTATTATCACAGACCTCCCACACCAGGGCTTCATGGTGTGCAGAGTCGCCCTCGTTATTAAGTGTTGATGTGGTTTGGTTTCACCATTGCTCCATGGAGAGCATCCTCAGCCTCCACTGCTTCCCATAACAGATCAATGGGGAAAAAAATATCCTGCAAGGAGGATACAATATCAGTAACAGGAGAGAAGAGCCTCAATTAATTTAACACAAACACATTTCAGTCTCGGTGCAAGATGTAACACGACACTGCTCAGAATCTTAGCCGCAGTTTGTTATCAGTCAGACATTCATAGTACTTCCCCTCTAAAGAGATTCCATCTCAAATCTTTATCTCCGTTTTATTTTTTTCCTTTTTGTATTTTAAAAGGTATATCAATTATGCTAGGCAGAATTTCAGACAAAAACACACCAAATAACCCTGATGTCTGTTTGTTTGGATGTTCCTTTTTTTCCACAATACTTGTTCTAACTAGCATACAGACAATGTGATGTCATGTTTAGATATTTGCAACTGTGCTGCTACACGTTAAATCAGATGTATTTCCAGGTACTTTTAGTTTGTCCCCAGCTTTAATAGTACAGACCTTTTTATTTAGGCATGGAAATGATCGATTAATCAATATGGATAAATGCAATTTACGATATATCTTAGGATATATGTAATGTAATGTTTGTGTTTATGAAGATTGAATAATTCACAAATCACTTTCCCCGCATATTTATTTGATATAAAGCACATATTACTTGTTGTATAAGAAGAGTGCTGGCCTTTGATGACACCTGTGACTCATCTGTTGTTGTCTTTATCACCTTCCACGTATTTGTTTCTCACCTTTCATTGCTTTCTTTTCACTTTCGAATACACACATGCTTTTCTTCCTTCTATTTCCTGCAAAACTCTTCCTGTTCACTCTTATAGATGCTCATAGTTTCAGTTAGTTAGTATACTATAGTTTTCTGGTTGCTTGTCTGTCTGTATCATTCTTTGCAGCTGCTGTTTTGGTAAGGTCTTCCTAGAAAAAAAATAAAGTGAAATCTCAGTGAAATATACCTGAATTAGCCTCCCAGATTGATTTGTGTCTAACCCCAGAAGTGAATCAGAAGATTTTCCCTTTAAGGGCAGTTGCAGCAGCCTTGGGGAAGCGGCAGGCCCCTTTTGTACTCCCACTAATAGACTAAAGGTGTTGGCAGCCTGGCATGCTTTGGAACTTCCCCTCCCTTTAACACTGAATCACCAAGGAGAAGACACAGAGATGTGAGAGTGCGCGTGGGCTCAAAGAGAAGACAAAGCCCGACGACAGGAAAATAAAGAAATAAACATTGTCAGATGCTGCACTGTAAGAACCTTTTCTACAAACCTCAGTCACAGTGCAGAGGTAACATCGGAAGCATTTATCTGCAGCTTAGTCTTGCATGAGCTCCCTTTCACACGGAGGCTAATGCAAGGAATTAGCTGTAATGTTTTGTTGTGAAATGCTCCTCACTTGTGTAACTACGAGTTACCGGTTGAGGATGTTTGCTTAAATTCAACAACAGCCACTTGGCTCATTAGGTACGATTAACCCATTGAGAAGAAGTTGGCAACCTGGTGTCAGAGGAGAAACAGACGGAAGAGTGATGCATTGGTCTTCATGGTCTGTCCCTGTCTTGGTTAAAAGATTAAAATACAGTACACAATATATGGACAGTTAGTTGGAGTCATCTTTTCGAGCGCACATTGACTAAGTGATATTCAGCACATTACCTATTTTATTGCCTAAATGCAAACATAAAAAATAAAAATCTTTTTCCTTTGGTCATTTCCCAAAGTAGCATAACCAGCTGAGTACCCACACTTACCCCCAGTCTAGACTGCAAGTGTGTCATTTTTTTTTTTTTTTACCACAATATGTGCGTAGAGAAGAGTCCCGCACACTGACCATTACGCAAGCAATAATTTATTTAGAAATATACAACGTTTCGGTCTCAGACCTTCATCAGGTAAACCACAATATGTGCGGAAATGCAAGGTTGATGCATAATAAAGCGTTACGACATTACTACAATTTATTACACATTTTAGGGTTTTATCATTATTTTAATCAAATGTATTATTTATTAAGATGTTATGTGCTGCCCAACTAGGCAATGGTAGTGGGAAACGCTGCTTTAAATGTAGCCAATTTCATCCAACCAGTATTCAGGGATTCTCCAAGCATTTCTTCTCCTTAAATAGCATTTAGATCACAGAATTCTCACATTGGCTAACCATAATAGAGATGATGATGGATGTAATAGATTTGTGATTTAGTTTGAATTTCTGTGGTACCATTACCTTCCAAACCTGCAGGCTTCATATATTTTGAGGATTAGTCAGCAATGTCTTCTTCATTTCTGGTTGTCATACTCCTGGCATACTCCACGTTTTGTGCTTTACCCAGTGTGTGGTTTTGTCAGGGCTGGGCACAGATGGAAATTGTTGATTTCTGCCTTCGTCAGCAGTCGGCGTTGCCTGCCAAACATGCACTCTGAAAAGCATTTCAACATAGCTGTATGTGAAGACCTTGTGATCTCCATGTATCTCCAGACTTTCACATATTCCTAGGGTATTACATGCCATTTAGCAGTTAAGTCTCTGGGAAGGTACAAAGTCCATTGTGAAAACAAAAACATTGTGAGTTAGAAAAAAGAAGATGACAGTGTCTTGCGTCATTCTGTTGTGCTCTGCCCAGACGAAAATGCATCCAAGCAGTCCTTCAAATACCACGAAGGGGGGGGGCGGGGTGGGGGGGTGCAGCACTGGGTTCATTGCTCTGCTGTGATGAACAGCGGCCTGTCACATAGTGATGCCAGAGTCCCTGCTTTGGCACTGCTGCAGAACAATGCTGACAGAGCTTGCTAACCATCATGCTCGTGATAACGTGGAACATGTGCAAACAGACAGCAGAGTATACAGTATAAAGTGACTGGATTTGGAGGCTAAAACTAGGGATGTCCAGATCCGAAATCGGGCCCGATCACGTGGTTTCAGACTCGATCGGAATCGGACGTTACCTCCCGATCAGGACTCGGATATATATGTATATATATTCTCATTATTTTTTAACACATCTATAGTTATGCGGTGGCACAGAGTTAGACCCTTTGGACTCCACACAGAAACGGCAACGCGTGCGGCATGACATCACTTTGTTGCAGAGACGCTATTGGTTAAATGCCGGCAAAGTAGAACACGGAAGCAGCTTGAAGCGGAAAGTGCGAGTATGTCTGCGGACAGTAAGAGTTAGGAGTGCAGTTCCTATTTGTTTACATGCCTGCTGGGTATTTTAAGTTGAGGTGCTATTTGTTTTTATATTAGACTTTTTTTTATATTTATTGTTGCACTAAAGTCCAAAAATGAAGAATTTATGTTATTACTTGATTGTTCAAGCTAACTCACAGAAGTGCTCTGTTTGTTAACAGAGTTGTTGAATGTTAAAATAAGGTGAATTAAAAAAAATAAAGAACATCTTAGATCTGTTTTTTTCGCTCTACTTTATTCTTTTTTTTAATATATATTATAGAAGGATCGGGACTCTGTATCGGTAGATACTCAAAATCAAATGACTCGGACTCGAGGGCAAAAAAACCTGATCGGGACATCCCTAGCTAAAACATTTTATTCCTAGACCATATAAGTGAAGCTATACTTTATTAGTTATCAGGCGTAGTCATTAAAATATGTCCTGTGCGTTTGAGCTATCCTGTTTAGAGAAGAAGAAGAAGAAGACACACCTTCCCACCATTTTACACTCTGTTGTTACACACAAGGGTTGGGAGGGTTACTTAAAAAAATGTAGTCAGGAACCTAATCCAAGTATGACAGTATTAAAGTAACGCAACTTGATTACTCTGTTACTTTTGGATTACCTCAAAACCAAATATGCAAATAAAGACCAGAGAAAAGAAATACTGTATCAATAAGATGACTTTCATTCAAACTTCGGGCCAGATGTATAAACGATGTGGACACACAAACCGGTATTTATAAAGGCAGATGCAGTGCGGACCAGGCGTACAAACAGTTCTCTAGAGCAAGCTGATGATAAGGAGAAGATTAAACAAGGTGACCTCATCTTCCAGTAAAACGTTGTTTAGGTTCTTTGCCAATTTCACCGATGGTGTTAATATTTTGCAATCTCACGGATGCAAACTTTGCATTTCAGCAAAAATCGCTGTTTTGAATAAAAAAAATAGGTCACTTCCAACATCGATTTTGTTCCACACAGAATGCGGTTTTTAAGTGAGGCACTCCTGTGCACTGACCTGCTGTTTTATTCCCCTCGGCCTTCCCTCCCTCCTCCCTCCTCCCCCAGCCAGGCTGTTTGTTCAGGAGGCTGGCTGTGGCTGCAGGGCCGGAACAGAGAAAACCCTTTAACAAATAAGCTGTAGTAAGCCTGCAGCTTTTACTTCCCAACGCCAGAGGAAAAGCTGTCAGCCAGCCCACTGTGGTGTGTAGAATTTATGTGCAGCAAGTGTGTGTGTTTGTGTGTGTTGTGTGCAAGTACACATTTCCCTATGTACAGAATGAGTTTGTGTGCATGCCTGTGTCAGATTTAGAGGCTGAGGGCTAAATGTCACAGATGACATATGTGCTACCTGAGAATCAAAGCCAGAGTGATGTCTACCAAGATGAAACTAGCTGTCCTCGGTTAAATGCATAGATTTGTGGTTCTATGTTCCTGGTGTTTTGTCAGCAGAAAGTCTCAGTCATTTATCTTTCTATCTATTAATCTATAAAATGTCTGGAGACAGAGTTCATTAGTTATTTTTCTGGTGGCAACTCCATTGTCATAACTGTGTTTGAAGCTGTTCTGTGTCTATTTTGTGACTCAAGAGACTGCAAAGTAAAATTGCACAGTAATGTTGGCCTTAGATCAAAAAGCCTGTCAAAGACAATGTGGTGATCACTCTCCTTGACAGTTTTTTTTTTTTCTTGTAGATTTGTTCTGAGATGCGTGCATGCAATAATGACAGTCCCTGACATCTGTCACATGAGTTAATTTAAAATCTGCAACATGAAATGGTACTTTTGATTAGGTTTTGTTGTTAACTTTGCTTGAGGAATGTTGCCCTAGTGCATAATAAGAACTAACAGTTTTATTGTGTTTTGTGCCACAATCCAGGCCTCATGGAGCTGGGGACTCAACGCCTGTTGTGCACCAGGGAGCTCGATCCATGCTCGGTTCCCAGCAAACAACCATAAAGGGTGGGAACTTGATTACCCTTCAGTTCCTTTTTCCCATCCCTCCCCCTAAATTGCCCCTGTGGTGATATTGTACTCTCCCGCCTGTGGCCCACAACATGATTGGCAAGTTGAAACAGAACTTGCTGTTGGCCTGTCTGGTCATCAGCTCGGTCACAGTCTTCTACCTGGGCCGCCATGCCATGGAGTGCCACCATCGCATCGAAGAGCGCAGCCAGCCGGGCGGTATCCTGCCTTTGTCAGCGCTGGGAGGCAGCATGCGGACCACCTTACGGACAGGTCAGAATCTCAGCACACCTTTTGTTTACAACAAAGACATGCCACTCATCTTCATCGGTGGAGTGCCCCGCAGCGGGACCACGCTAATGCGAGCCATGCTGGACGCCCACCCTGAGGTGCGCTGTGGCGAAGAAACCCGCGTCATCCCTCGTATCCTGGCCATGAAGCAGATGTGGAGCCGCTCGGGCCGGGAGAAGATGCGCCTGGACGAGGCCGGTGTGACAGATGAGGTGCTGGACGCCGCCATGCAGGCCTTCCTGCTGGAAATCATTGTAAAACATGGAGAGCCCGCCAACTTTCTCTGCAACAAGGACCCTTTTGCTTTGAAGTCGCTTTCCTACCTGGCCAAGATCTTTCCCCATGCCAAGTTTGTACTCATGATTCGTGACGGCCGGGCTTCAGTCCACTCCATGATCTCACGGAAAGTGACCATCGCCGGCTTTGACCTGGGCAGCTACCGGGACTGCCTGACCAAGTGGAATCGGGCCATAGAGACCATGTACACTCAGTGCCTGGAGGCAGCGGACAAATGCCTACCTGTGCACTACGAACAGTTGGTCCTTCATCCTGAGAAATGGATGAAGACACTGCTGAAATTCCTTGACGTTCCTTGGAATGATGCCGTCCTCCACCATGAGGAGCTCATCGGGAAAGCTGGAGGAGTGTCCCTCTCCAAGTAAGTAATGTTGACAGCTCCTAGAACATGTCCAGCCCTGACGTCTTGTTATGTGCTCATACTTTGATGGTAATAGTTGCAGCAAGGATGTGAATGGACCTTCAGCATGTCTTGTGTTTCAGTGATAGTTTATTCTAGAGTCTTAAAGGTGCTCTAAGCGATGTTGGGTAACATCACTTCTTGTTGACGTTCGAAGTATTGTCAAACAAAACTGAGGCTAGGGATGTAATGGTATGCAAATTTAACCTGACTGTTATAGTGACAAAAATGATCACGGTTTTTGGTATTATCGCGGTATTTTGTGTCATTTTGTGTGTGTATGTATGTATGTATGTATGTGTATATATATATGTATGTGTGTATATATATATATATATATATATATATATATATATATATATATATATAGTGTGTGTTCAATGTATTTAGAAAGCGCTGATAGGCCTTCAAAAAGTGTAACAGTGTTTATTATATTACAAAAATATAGGCAATAGGCTTGTAAAAACTATTTAAAACTGGCTGCTGAAACAGCGGCCCGCTGTAGGGGGTCCGGTAAGAACTTGAACCAGAGATGTCTGACTTTGAGATCCAGGAAGATTTATTTACAACTCCGACATGAAGTTAACTATGACGTTGTATTTGACGTTACATGTGAAGTTGGATGTGGTTCTGAAATATAAGCAAATAATAATGCACATTAATAAACATCTGACTTACCATGGACATTATTTACCAAACCTAGATGTTATAGCCACCAGCATATAACAAGAAACAATACTAAGAATTACATAAATTTCTCTGTAATAATTAACATAAATGTAACGTATTGCTCAGTAACACAAACTGAGAATAAGCCACATCTATTACAGCACACCTATCCATAACGGCGTAATACACCTTTAATAGCTAAGCACGTGGCTCCACAGTGTTGTCTGTTTACGACGATTGCACGTTGCTAGCAAATTGACCTAAAACAACCTGAAAAGAAACACGTGGCTGCACAAGTAATATTAAACAATCTGCACATCTATCAGCTATGCAATAAGAAACGCAGCAATATTATCAAGGCGATAATCTCTCTCTCTCTCTCTCTCTCTCTCTCTCTCTCTCTCTCTCTCTCTCTCTCTCTCTCTCTCTCTCTCTCTCTCTCAATGTCTCGTCGTAACACAGGCTAAATGTATCCACATCGTAGCAGAACACTTAAGCTTTAACTTTTACACAGATAACGAGGCAGTAAAACCCAGTTTAGCAAGCTACCGAATAGTTGTAACTTACGTTCTGGGCTACACAAATCACTTCAACAAGTCCGAAAACAGGAAAGGAATGATAAAGAGTCCACCGTGCTAATAATGATACTTTAAATGAAAACGGTAATTTTTATCGTCAACATTTTTACCGTACTTTACCGTTACACCGGTAATCGTTACATCCCTAACTGAGGCTAGCTCGCCCCTCCTTCCTCCTCATCCCGTCCCCTCCCCCTCCCTTCCGCGCACTAACCCCCCCTACCCCCACCTCCAAATCCTTCTTGTTGGTTATTGGCTGGGACACTGTTTGTTATGTTGTGTGGTGCAGGTTGGCACAGTTTGTTTATGTTGCTGTTTGTGGAGTCTGGGCTGTCTAAGAGAATGTGTTTTTTTTACAGTGTGTTCAGGGGACAGGCAGCTAGCAGATAGTGAGGAGATGTTTGCTGTATGTGACAAAAAAATGTTGTAGCCTAAAAAACGTGTGACATCGCTTAGAGCACCTTTTTTAAAGTGACAAATATGTTTTAGCAAAACGATAATGACTCATCAGTGGCCCTGTTTAATGAGATGGAATCTGTAGACTGATTTGGTCGAGTTTAGTTGAACTTTCACGTTTCATTGTTTACACTGTAATTGTAGCCACAGAGTCAAACATCAGTCTGGCTATTGTCACTGTGTCTTCTTTGATCTCCCTTGTTTGTAGCTCTGGGAGAGACTTGTCCGTGTTCTTAAACCAGAACTCTTTAATTTTAGAGTAATTACAACATAGGCCCTTGCAATGCCTTTTCAAGCATATATTTTCTCTTTTAAGCTGTTCCCACCAACTGAAAATGAATACCTCCATTGTCTTCTTGTTCTTTGTTTGTTTTATTAGGGTTAAGTGCAGTGCCTTGTAAAGTGGGGGTAAACCGCCCCTTGTCTGTACCACTGTATGTTTAAACTAAGCTTCGAGGCCATTTAGGTACTTCCAACACTCTGAAGTAGTTACTACCAGTGATGACACACTGAATCAGCATCCATCACTGTGTCATGCTGTGATTCATTTTCAGTTCTTTTTTTGTCAGCAGTTCGTTGACATTTTGGACACTTAACCCGTTTGGAATGCAGTGTCAGGAAGCTGCCTGCTATCTCTGTGATAAACCATTGGATTGATGCTGGTAATGAGCAGCAGAGGCTTCATTTTTACTAGATGCTTTCTGTACAGCTGCAGATTTATTAAATAGCCCATTGCCGACGTAATAGCGGGTCGATAAATATTTGCTGTTGTAAGAAGTTGTGATTCATGCCACATGCTCCACAGGGTAAACTGGGCCTGCCATTCTCAGTGCAATAGAAATGAGCTTGGACATACCCATGTCTTAGCTTTTAACTACTTGGCCTGGAGGGGAGAATAAGTATGGATCTGTTATTACCCCTGGAGAAAAATTATATGTAGGCTAATTAGTGGGGCTGTACTGAATGTCATTTTATTTTACAATGAAAGCTTCTATTGCGGTTTTTCAATGAAGCGTTGCATGTCTGTTGTCATTTTTTTAACAATATCACTAGGGCTGCGCGCTATGAGGAAATATGCGATATGCGATAACATTGAATATCGCGATAACAATAGGACTTGCGATAAACCGATATTAAAACAACACCAACGATTATTTTGTACCTTAAAATAATGTTTCCAAAATCGTTTCAGTGGTTCATCAACTCGTAACAGGGTGAACGGCACTTCTGCATTCGCTTTGCGACCCTCTATCTGCTATAACCGCACTATGCAAGTTTGCCAGATCGGGTAGCGGATCTGTAGTTCGAACGACAGCGGTAATGGACAATTCCGCTTCCAACCTGTAGGAGGACCGAAGAGGAAAAGTGCTTTGGTGTTGCTTTAAAGTGTACTCAGTTCTGCATTTCTGCTGATTTCAGTATTCTGCTAAAATGCAACAAATTGCTAAACATTTTTTTATTGAACAAATTGAATATTAAAGGCACCACTAAAAAAAGTGACAGTTTCTTTTTAAAGTGCAGTTTTCTACTGATATTTTCAACTAACACAAAAAATCTCTGTGTGTCTTTTGCCAAATGTCGCAGCCTTTCTCGATATGTATATTGCGGCAGTTAATGCGATGACGATAAAAAAAAATGGTGCAGCCCTAATCATCACACTGTAACAAAATCCTTAAACAAACCCTGAATTTGGTTATATAAATGTAATTTGTGGTGCTGTAAAGGTGCGCGCCTCCCCTTGTGTGCGGCAAGAAGGAGAGCAAACCATTTTTTGACTGCCGTGAAAATCGAATAAGTTGGATATTAACATGTTGCGAAGTTTGGAAAAGATTACATCTATCTTTTTCAATAAATTTGACTGTACACTGCTATGGAGTTATTGGAAATGTTTGGATTACATGAGTCGGAAACAATCCTACGCAGACACCACTGGAATCTAATTCTACAAATGGTGTAATACTTAATAATAATAATAATAATAATAATAATAATAATATCAGTGTAGCCTGGCTAATGTAATCTTTATCTGCAAATGTGCAGAACTATTGGGTTAACCATGATTGAACAGACAAAAGAAAAAAATGTAGAACTTGAATCTCAACGTTATGAATGAAGCTTCGAACTATTCGGTGCAGCCGTAGTATGTAGCAGTGTGTCAAGTCGTATGTGTCACTTTCTCTTTAATATCAGTTCCCGCAGGCCTTAAAACTAAGCATTAACCTCTGGCCTTGAAATATATCCTTCCCATGTTTTTACAAAGCCTACAGACTTTCCATCATTACATTTTCTTTTGGAAATGAAACAGTCTACGGCTGTGCACAGCAAGGAACCCAGTCATTAGTGAACACATGAGATTATGTCTGCACTACGATACTGTAAGCAGGGTTTCCTAATGGCACTGTCTGGTGTCAGAGTTGTTTTGGTTTCAGTGATTTGGGAGGTTGGCCTCTGGAAATCGTTGAGGAAATGCTGAAGGGGTGCAACCCCGTTCCTCTCCTCTGTCTAGCCCCCCTCTGCTACCACCCTCTTCCTGCCACGTAGCACCAGAACACACATCCTCTTGAGTCATTTGGGCCACATTTTTTTATTGTCTTTAAATGAGAACACTCATGTTTTTTTTTTTTTTTTATTAAATGCCTTTTACTTTTACTACACTTTTTTTAAGGACTCATCCCACTTCCTCTTTAGTAAAAATGGGAGGGTAGATTTCCTTCCTTTGGTTGAAAATGTCTAATTTGCTCCATATTTAATTTCTCTTCCCTTTCTGAGTTCCATGACTTTGATTTGTTTGAATATGAGGGGAAAAAAAACAATTTAAAGAACAAAGAGGCAGCAGGGTGGAGCAGGGGTCAGCAATTAAGTTCAGGCATGGGCCGTGGCAGTGTTCAAAGGCACATTGTACAACTATATAATGATAATTAATTTCACAATAACATTGATTTATATATCTGTTTGTTCAAGGATTGTGTCCAAGAGCAGATGCCATTTTTACCATTCGTGAGGGCTAACAGTTACAGAAGCCTATGTTTGTACTCATTTTGCAATAATAGACTCATATACACAAAGGTCTATTCTGTGTTGCACTTTGAGACAAGCAATGTAAATGGTTATCCACACACAATAAACAGTGGTTTTCTCTGTTTTATATCATTATAAACTGAATATCTTGATCAGTTGCTTCTCTTTATGTGGGGGCATTGATTGTAATAAGATGTTTTGTAAGTAATATTTTTGGAATAATATATTTTAAGGAAATTGTTTTGAAATTGTTTTTGGTAGATTTCTAAAAAAAAACATAACTTTTTAAATGCAATCTGTAAAAGGGAAAACTACCATTTTCATCAGGGGCCAGATATTTTTGTTGGAGGGAGTGATTCAGCACACGGGACACAGTTTGCCTACCACTGAAGAAGATGAGCAGTATGGGCACATTTAGCTGCAGTTTTGCATTTCTGCAAGCTGCATTTCTACAAAAGCATAAAAAAACCATTCAACTGATATTAGATCAAGTAAGAGCTTTGATCAAATCTAACATCAATACACAGCTACAGTGATAAAATAATTCATCCTTTTATAGAGGAATATTTACTAGCACTACTCCAGTGATGTCAAAGCACTGGGATTCTCTCTCACCATTCAGCAGTGCTGATACTTGCTGACATGTGAGCTTGAAAGTTGTTGTGGTTGAAGGAAGGCCTTTTTAACCCTGAAGGCCCCACACTACATAATGAAGAGATCGCCCAGACTCCTAAACATGCTCATAATACCAACATCCAGACATTAAGGTTTAAGCACATTAAGCCATTTATCATTTGAACTTTTAATGTGGGTTTAAACATTCTACCTAATAATGACACAACTACAAGGTTGCTGACCTCTTGAGAATTTTCTTTGAGTTTATAAATTGACCCCTGACCTAGAAACCGTTACCATGCCCTACTTTTGTGGTTGCAGATGAGGTCATGCGAAAAGATGGGGACCAAAGAATGAGTTAGACAAGGCAACTGTGGCCAGATCTACTGCAACCACAAAGCTAGTAAATCCCTGGAGTTAAAGAGATGTACAGACATTATATCCAACTGTGCATGCTTGGCTCCTTTCTTTTTATGATTTTTGTCCCTTTTTATCACTATACTTCTTTGAGTCTGGTTATTTCTTGTCACAGCTCAACTCACACTTGCTTTGACAGACCTTCCTCCACCACGGCGCTGCGGAGGAGGGTCTGGCTAGTCCACACAGCATTCCTGGATGGTAAAAAAACATGCTCTGGTTTATTGGCATTTCTTTAAACCAATCCCAATCGTCTTGGGCGGTGCAAAGACCCATACAGAGCAACGGAGCCGCTGCAAAATAGCCTCGGGAAGGAACTTGTTTTGGTGGAACGCGTACGTTCAGAAGTTGTTTTGGTCGTGCAACAGAAAACTCAGATTGGACAGATCTAGCTAGCTGTCTGGATTTACCCTGCAGAGATCTGAGAAAAGGTTAACCATAGTCCTCATAAATCCACTGGAGTTTAAAATACCAACACAAAGGAAGCCCAAGGCAACGGATATCCGGCCAAAATGACTGAAATCCGGCTTAATTTCCGTCGGCAACTGAGCAATCCCGGAAGTGTAACGTCATGGATATAGACTAACTCGCACTAAATGTTCAGATTACAGAATCATTCTGCTCAACTTGTACAGATCTGATCCTGATAGGTTTGACAGTAAATGTAACTTAGGATTTGGTAGATAGCTGGTGTGCATGAGCAATCATAAAGTACAGAATGGTTTTACAGGACAAAATGATGTTATCTGCTGTGAGAAACCTGCAGCTACAACTGAGTTTAATATTTGTTTGGTGATTACTAGTCATTTAATGTAGCTGGGAACCGATATCTCTATTTGTTTAATATCTAATCACATTCAATTTGTTTACCCTTCTTTACTGTAATGTTAATTTTGTCAACCACTGCCAGCTGTTGTTGCAGCGCTGTGCTCCTTTATGACAGCCAGGCTGTACAGTGTGAGCATTTTGCCGCATATGCAAGTGAAAATTAGAATATTTGTGCACCGGTGCACAGAAATACGTTGCCGGCGCCAGGTCAGCTGTCAATAATTCATGTTCATTCCTTGACTAACTTGATGGCAGGCCAAAAATGTATCTGTTGTTCTCTCTGTAAGCCGTTCACTACTCAGCCAAAGATCTTTTTTGAAGCAAGAAGCTCCCTTCTGTAACACCATTGTACAACCGCTAGTGGTCCGATTCTTTTTGTAGTTCACACGACGCCAACAGAGTAAGGAGTCTTCTCTCTAGCTGATTGTGTCATGTTAATGCATTCTCCAGTTAAGTTTCATTGATATATCACAAATGTAAGCTTATTAACTTAATAGTTTTTAAGAGGATACATCTTGTTAACCAAGCTAAAAAACTAAAAAGCTGTCAGGTGTGTTGTGGTTAAAGCCAAGATACCATGGAGACACAAGTGCTCTTCAACCATGCTACTACAACACTGGACTGCTACAACCCAACGGCAAGGACTCTTAGAAACACAATGTCCTTGTCTCTAACAACAGTCTTTCGTCATCACTTGTGTCCAGACATGAGAAAATCACATTTTGTGGTCATATTAAAAAGAAAACAGGGATTGTGTGTTTAACTAGATAAATAGAGAAACAAACGTAGGGCCAAAATGTACAAAATGATTGTCTGCACAGGGACAGAGATCCCTTTGGGATCCAGATGCAGATCTGTGGTCATTTAGTGCACACGTCACCCCTCTACAAATTGATTCCCATCAAATATTAATGAATGGAGACCTTAACCAGAGCCCTCTGAGCTGAGCTGCAGATAGGCATGGAGACACTGCGTTTTCCTGCATGTCTCCATCAAAGTAGACTGTTAACAGGAACAGTCAGGGACAAAGTCCAAGATGCTTTCTGATACAACATTGATTTTCAGACTGATTCACAATCGGATTAACCTCGCATGGTTTTTCCATACCACTGAATTTCAGTTTAGTGCTGTTGATTCCTAAGAGGTTTTCTTTCTAACCAAATAACGCAGCACATTTATTTAACTGATTTTGTTTTATTTTTTAAGGCTGTGATAATCAGTGAAATCTGCAAATGTAGTGTTTAGTTGGAATGAAACCTGTGGCCTCCATGGCACAGCTCCATACTACTGTCCTGATATTCAAACTAAAATGCCAATTCACTTTCATGTAATTATTGATCCTATTTATAGTGTTCTGATATATCAGTGTCTCTTTGGTGTCATCTACAGTTACCACAAAATGTAATGGTGATTAAACAAATCACGCCAATTTAAGAGTTTTTTTTTTTTTTTTTTCTGTAAGTTGACTTACCACAATCGGTACAGCTGTGTCAATCTCATTAACGCCTCAAGCCATTTTTGTGGCTATTTTATTTGTAGCTATATTTTTTTGATTCAGACAGGAAAATGACCTCTCCATTCTTAATCATGCCTAAAAAAAGCTCTGACTGGCTACAACCAGGGTTAGGGGGTTGCAGATTTATTTTTTGTCAAACAACTAATTGATTAATTGACTAATCATTTCAGCTTTACACTAGACCTATTTGAATCGCTGAAAACAAATGGCTGTATATTGGAGTCTTCACACTGTGCTACGGTCCCCTTTCACAAAAGTTATTCGCACTGATCGTAAATGGTTCCAGGATCACGCCTTGTCTATTGCAAACTGCAGATACATTTGCGTGCCCTACAGTCCTCTAACATGCTTATCCATGGGCCACACATATGTTTGTTCTTATTGGTTAAACATATCAAAATTAACCATAGGAGAAAAGGATCACATCTTGACCATTTTTACATACTTACTATATGTGACTTTCAGTAAAGTGTTTTTTTTTTTTTTCTTGAATGCCGATTCCATGATGATAATTCTATATAAGCTTTTTCTTAGCTACAACTTCTGCATAGAAGCATCTCTGTTTTGTGTTTGTATAATAATGTAGTCTTTAAGGTTCTCACTTTGTATGTATTCTATAGTAGTTTTTACTCAGTACACAGTCTGCATGTCTGTTATTACAGGCTTTGGTCTAACATTATACCTCTCCTCTAAATGGGTCCTGATACAATTTGATTTAAGAGGAGGCCAGCCACAAGTAGCCTTCGGGGCAGCACAACTACCTTTTACCATACACATTTGCCCCACCTCCTCTCAAGTACTTTGCCCACAATGCATTAAAGTCAACCCCCATGACACCTGGCAGAAAATGCCTTCTTGCCCACTACAACCACCCGCACTCCTCACTCTCCAGCACCCCGCAGCTTTGGGGCTCTATCTACATGAAAATCTCAATCAGCTGGCAGCCAGGCCCCAGAGCGGGACCTTGTCTTAGCATTAACATCAATTACCTGACCTTGATTTAGTGGAGGCCCTGCCTTGCTAAGCGACTTGCTGCATTACTTATCCCAGAACAGGGAGCCATTCCATCCCTCCTCCCTAACTCTCCATCCCATTTGTGATCTTGATGTCTCTATCCTATTCTCTCTTATCAGCCGTTGGTGATACAGAACACCACCTTGGGTAAAGGAGGCCCAGCAATGAATAATTGACAAGCTGAAGGCCATTAAGAGCATCAGCCAGAAGGGAAGTGGTCATGTGATGGGCGGAAAGGTTGTTTGTCACATCACATTTAATGCCAAGAAGAGGGATGTGTGCGCATCACTTTTTCAGTAGTGTGGGTGCAAATTATTTCGGATTGATGACAGAAACGAAACTGATTGGATATTCATATCCCTGTATTGTCTCCCTCATTTTATTGTGCTGTTAAGTATCTGTGTCTGGCCTTCAGTCTTAGTACCGCTCCAAACAGGCCCTTTTTTGGAGTAAGATTCAAGTAAAACATGATTAGGGGCGAACAATTAATCAGAAAAGTGTGGTTTGAATGAGTGCAGTTCACCAATAGCATGGTTATCCATATCTTAACGAGCTGTTATCAGGACCGGTGGGTGCATTTCTGCCGCTCTAGGCGAAACACGATTGTGCCGCCCCTCTATTTGGAACGTAGGCTACAATACACCAACAATAACACACGGCCAATATAATCGAAAAACAACAACACAAACGTCAATATATACACATTACGCAAATAGACAAGTGCAACGCACAGAGTATCCACAATTATTAAAGCATGATGCGAAACACAATGGCTCCAACAGGTCTGTTCCAATCCAATAGGTTTTAAAACTGCGTAAAACAGACAGAGACACACACACACACACACACACACACACACACACACACACACACACACACACACACACACACACACACACACACACACACACACACACACACACACACAAGTGCACAGCAAGTGCACAGCAAGCCGCATGTTATCAGCAGCATTTCCCGGGATCTTTCATATCCTCCTCACCTTGTGCATGTACAGGTAGCGACGCTGTATGTTCAGCGGCCTCAAAGTCACTGTTACCCCCGGGTGGCGCTTGTGGCTAAACCCATCTTCGGGGCTCTGGAAGGGCCAGCATCCTCCTTTTTACTCTCACCAGGATCAATATATTTCAATAAAGAATTCTTTTGTTTTTGGAGCGCATGCTCCTTTGCTATTTTTCTTTGTTTTGTACTCTCAACCAGACAGTTTCCGTTGTTGTGGACATGGTTGTACAGTGTAGCCTACTTTACGGTTTACGTTCTGACCTCTAAACTCGTGAGAAATGGGGATCTGGGCAGGGGGGGAGCCGATTGGTGATTTTGATGACAGATGCACATTCCTCACCAATGGACTACGAGTCCAGTACAAACAGTTGACATTTTTTATAAGCCCACATTTTGCCGCCTTGCCAAAGTGCCGCTTTAGGCAGTTTCCTAGTCCGCCTGTACGCATGTGCTGGTGCCAGCTGTTACCATTGTGAATATTGAGCCAACTGATATGTTGTGAGTTGGCCATACCGTAAATTAAACTCTGTCTGTACAGAGATGCCAGTGTTTAGCTGAAGATATTTACTCTGATAAAGAAATGTGTATAATTTCAATGTTTGAAAAGATAGTGAGTGGACTGTATGGTTATGCTTTTTCAAAAAGTGTGTGTGTGTGTGTTCGTTCCTCTGTTCTTTGTCAATAACATTGCCTGCATCTAACATGATGGTGAAGTTCACTATACTCAGTCTTTGTCTTCATCAGTTTATGTTCCACGTCAACACTTAGCAGCCTCTTGGGTCTTGATGGAGTTACCTAAAGTGATTCCCTACCCATTTGTTGCAGAGTGGATATTTGGATCACGGCCCGTCTCTCAGAAACCATCTCCACCATCCTCCTGAGATGACAAAACCAGCTCACTCTATTAATCATGCAGGAGACTATACCCGTACAGTGTAAAGATTCAATTGCAAAGTAAATGGATTAGAGGAAAGTGAATTGCCATATTGAGGTATAGAGTCTGACATAGGGATGGAGCTGGACTGCTGACGGTAAACAGATGTGTGGGGAGAGAGATCAACCTTAAACATTTAGCAACAGATAGGGAATCAAAAGAAGTGGCCTTTATTTCGAATAAAAAAATAAAATTCTTCATGCAATTTTCGAATTTTATAAATCCATAAAGGAAAAGTAGGATTACCTTTCAGCAATGCTTTACCTCAGGTTTTTCAACTATAGTAACACACTGGTGAAGTTACTGTATGTATTAGAATTAGAGATGCACTGTTCCAGTTTTTTTCAGTTCCGATTCCAATACCTGTGATACACACACACACACACACACACACACACACACACACACACACACACACACACACACACACACACACACACACACACACACACACACACACAGCAACATGCAAAACAATACACAAATGAGCCATGATTTCAAAATGCACTAGTTAGTCTTTTTGAAAAGCATAACCATACAGTCCACTCACTATCTTTTCAAACATTGAAATTATACACACTTCTTTATCAGAGTAAATATCTTCAGCTAAACACTGGCATTTTTGTACAGACAGAGTTTAATTTGCCTCATGGCCAACTCACAACATATCAGTTGTCTCAATAGTCACAGCGATAACAGCCAGCACCGGCGCGTGCGTACAGACGGACTAGGCAACAGCCTAGAGCGCCACTTATACGTATATATCTTAAATGAAGGGCAGGTTGGCACCAATTTCTATGCATTTCTGACTGTCTGTTGTAGTCTGTTCTTGTCCTGTTTGGTGGCCAATCCAAACCAGAGTGATAGATGTGCAGAGAACAGACTGGATTATTGCAGTGTAGAATTGGATCAGCAGCTCCTGAGGCATGTTGAACTGACTGACATAGAAAGTACATCTTCTCTGCGTTTCCTTTTTTCTGATGGTGTTTATATTGGAAGTCCACTTTAGATCCTCAGAGATTGTGGATCCGCTGTCATCTCAACAGTTTTGAGCATGTTCAGCTTCAGGCTGTTGTGACTGCCCCAGAGGGCCAGCTCCTGTCTGTATGCGGACTCGTCCCGGATGAGGCCGAAGACCGCTGTGTCGTCTGCAAATTTCAAAAATTAAACAGACTGCCCTACTGAGCTGCAGTTGGTGCATTGGTGTAGCGGGAAAAGATCGGTGGAGAGAACACAGAATTCAGAGTTTGTATAATATCTAATTGTGTTTCGTCTGATGTTAATGATGGTCTGTTCGTCAGCCAGATCCAAAAGTTGCAAACGCTAACTTTACTAGTATCTATTAATATGAAGATATCATTGTGCCCGGTGGTTTGTTAGGTTGCTAATTTTAACCCTGCATCCCTTTAGAAAAATCTCCTTGGAGAACACAAATGTCCCCTTCCTAAAACTGCCATAAAATACTAGGCCTATATATTAATATTATTTTCCAATTTCACTGGGATACATTTTTTGTACCTAACATCTGTCCTGATCATAACTACCTAATATTGACTCATTTTGTTTTGTTTTTAACCCTTTACTAAATGACAAAGTTTGTTTACATAATGCGACTGTTGTTTTTAATGTAAAAAACATAAAACATTTAAATTATTTTCTGTATACTATATGCTAAGGTTTTTTTCTTTTCACAGTCTGGGATATGTCAATGATTAGCAACAACAGATAAATAGCATGTGTTTTCCTCATCGGGCAAACATGAGAGACTGACTAAATCTGGTGGAAAATAGTAAAAACAACAATTTTGAAGCCACGATTCTAGATTGCAAGCCACATATAAATCGAATGCATGATTTATTTTGCTTTAATAGCCGTGGGATCAAAAACTGGGCTTTAATGGGGACACTTTCGTTGGTTGGTGTCTTGTTTCATTGCGATTACGTACTAAAGCACAAATAACCTCACCTCCACCTCCGTTTCTTGTGAATGTAAAGCTTCATTGTGTCAAAGCGGCGGTACCTGGGGATGAGAACAGGCGGCACAACCTGAATGCTGTTATTGGCTGGGGGTTACACCACACCCATGTGTGGCACAAAGGTTCTTTGCTGAGACCCATAAACGTACTGCATACAGCAAATTAAAAAGAAAATGCAGGTAGACGGCAGGGTCTCTGCAGATACACACACCACCACACACTTCTAGTGGGTCATAAGTGATGATTGAGAGGGATTACTTTTGTATAAGTCTATACATTGTTTTTTAGGAAGCTCCGTTACATAGTATACCTTTTTAAGGGTCTAAGTGTCTGTATTTTTGGCTACACAGTTTATTATAGACTTATTATAGGAACTGAGATTGAACTTCCAAAATTTGGGAAAAAAAACTCACACCCTTGCCAAAATGTATGCCATATGCATTAACGCAGCCAAAATGATCCATAAAATGTCGCTAATGATGCACAAGGGTTAAACAGTGTGGCCATCTACATCTTCTGCTGGTCAGTAAAGGTAAACTTTGCTCATTCCAGAATACAAAAGACCCAGTCCAGCAGCTCCAATGGTGGATTCCTTTAAAAAAATAAATTAAAAAAAAAATAAAAAAAAATGCTCCAACACCCATGACTGATAGGGGGGGAAAAGACAAGTGGACTATTATGTATCTTCACTCTATAAACAACATACATTTAATTTCACTACCATGAAGACTACATTTCTCTAAAAACTAGTAAATAGGGTTACTTTTTTTAAAATGCTAATGTGTTGCCACTGGGACGTTCCACATATGTCATCTGTGGCAAGTTACTTTGACTCTGTAGCTTTGTCTTGAAAACATAATGACGTTGCACAGTTAAAATATTTCCCCTTTGACACAGTTGGGGAGATATAACTGAATTACCGAGCTCAAGGAAACCATGTTCAGTTGATATGTTGAGTTTAAGACAGGCTGAGCAGAAGATTGAACTGATAGATTGAAGGGTAATTAATCCTGCATATTTAACAGGGACCTGCTGAGAGAGGGAGGCCAGGAAACCATCTTTAATATTGTCTTATGATCAAATTACAGCCAATTAGATGCCAGTGAACAGAACTAGGAGATGGACTGGTCTTCTGTAAACTGGGTTATTTGGGGACAAACTGAGCTAACAATGCTAATGTGCATTAAGTAATGCTGATTACAGTAAATTCGAAAACGTGCTGGGTCTGCAACACTTGACATGCGCCAGCAAGAACTTTTAAAGTGGAATTTGTTAATTGCTGATAAGTTCACTCAATGAAGATAAGATAGAACTGTATTTGTCCCGAGGGAAATTTGTATACACCAGTTGTAGTACAAATTAGGAAAGAGTGCAAATATAAATGATAAAATAATAATAATAAGGTGCAGATCCAAAATATACATAATGCCAAAAATGTAAATAGTTAACAGTAAGGATCATAAATGTAAACGGTAATAATAAGGATCAGTCTTGGTAAGTTGAATAAAGATATATGTATGAGAAGTGGCGTTTAGTCATGTATGTACAATACCAAATCTAAAGTACAGGTAAATGTGTATGGTTAATGAACTGATGCATTTTACCAAGACTTGAGGAACCTTTGCCGCATACAGTAAGAAGTACATTATTTAGAACAGATGTAATCACTCGGTGCTAAATTGACCCACTTGGGATTAAAACCTGGGATCTTTGGCATTGCAAACATATATGTTTCAACAACCAAGAAAAACTTGTAACTGATCAAGTGATATGCTATTTCAGATCAGAGCTGAAATCAACATTTTTCTGTGTCTTGCCAGGGTGGAGAGGTCCACAGACCAGGTCATCAAGCCCGTCAATGTGGAGGCCTTGTCCAAGTGGGTGGGGAAGATCCCAGCTGATGTCGTGAGGGACATGGCTGTCATCGCCCCCATGCTGTCCAGATTGGGCTACGACCCCCATGCCAACCCTCCCAACTACGGCCGGCCTGACCCCAAAGTCCTGGACAACACCATGAGGGTGAGTGTTTTGCCATGTGTGTGTTTTTAGCTCATTCACTACAAAACTTGATATATACTTTAAAGTATAGTGTACTATTCAGTCAGTACTAAGTACTGTGCTCTCTACAAAATTATTTTTGATACTACACTAAAATAGAAATAGAAACTAGTGTGTTTTTGTACCACAGTACTAACAATATGTACCGATGGGTTAAAAAGAAATGCACTTGCAATGCACTGTTAGCAACAGGACAACTACTGTATAATTACAGATTGTGTATCGGAGTGTCAATTGATCATTAAAACAATGCAACTTGCAAGTTTTTCTGACTTTTACATAGAATCCCACAGGAACAATGTCTCATTAAAAAAAACTTAATATAAAGAGGCACTCCATCCATTTTACATGTCAAAGTCTTTCTGTATTAATAATATCTTCCGTGGCTAACCCTGATGATGTCATAGTGATGTCATCAGGGTTATCTCCGCTTGGGTTTGGAGACGGCAAATATATTACAGAAAGCTAATATTACAGTTACCAATTTTAATGACCTGCCATCCGTTTAGCTGATGCTTTTGTCCAGAGTGACTTACTTTTTTCCCCAAAAACATAGATTTGGTTTCCACTGTCTTGCTAAAAGACGATTTGACAGGAGGCAGAACAGGATCCTGAGATTTAACCACCATCCTTATGATTAATGGCCGATCTGCTCTTACCATTGCATGAGCACAGTCTTCTTTGCTTTGGCAATGATGCCCTTGCCAGATGTCAAAGCCTTTGCTATTTTTGGAGCAGAATATGTTTTATTAAATCCTTTTCCTCAAGCTGAGCTATCAGGTGACATGCTCTGCAGCTCCTCTCTCTGGGTTGCATACTGTATGTCTGAGCTAGAGGACACAATTCTCGGTTTTATTTTTTATCTCTCGAGGTCTGTGGAGGTCGAGGTTTTAAGGTCTTTCTGGTGTATGATGCCTAATTACAATAAGAACACTGGGGAAAAGGATGACTTCATATTGCCCACCATTGCTGGTGCGATCTAGGAAAAGAGCATCTGTAGTTTCCATTAGTTTGAAATTCCCTGCTGTCATGAATTGATTGTAAATTTGTAGCCACTGCTGGCAGACTGAAATGGTACTTAGTATCACAGTCATCGCTGAAATGAAAACAAGATTGACAAATGGTGAAATGTTTTAAGTATCTAAGTGTTGTTTACAGTGGTACTAGGAGTTTCATGGTGATACAGACTGAAGAATGTCTGTTCATTGACTGTTTGCGTGTTTTTCCAAGTTTGACCTCTCCTCTGTCTGACTGCTGTCCAAACATTTCTGGCTATTTGTTAGACAAAGGCTGGAACTCTTTCCAGGCATCTGGGTATTTTCCTAAAACATCTTGTCTGTATAGCCATAGTGCTTATTATTGTCCACACCATAATAAAAATGATTCATACTTAACATGCTTATATTTCCAAGAAAACCTGAGACATAAAATGCAAGCGTAACAGAGAGAACTGGGGGAAATCGTTTGTTGGCTCAAAATGGCAGGGCTAACATGCTGCTTACAGTAAGTCTAGAAGGACAGCTGAAATATGCAATATAATAATTACTATTATTATTATGTGAATTAATTAACACACTGAGTGGGTGGTCATCCAGCCCTATGAATTCCATCACGGTAGGATGGGCGGGTGGTCTTTATCGTTGTTTGTGTTACCTGGCGTTTGGGTGCTGCTTTGTCAGCCTTTTTTTCCACTCTCCGCCGTGAGCTTATTTTAATACACACGCCATGCTCCGCTGGGTGACAAATTTGAACCACGCCCCTCAAAGAATCTGAATCGAGAATATTAAAAAGCGGAATCGATAAGCAGAAGCGTAATCCGAAGCAGAATCGTTAAAATCCAAACGATACCCAACCCTAGCTTATTATGCAGCCACACATACAAACACACGCACAGTATGATAGAGAGAGCAAAAGCTAGTTTTACTCTGTCTCAACTGAATTGCATCAGTGTCATGCATGGCGTAAAGGCCGTTTTATGGTTCTGCGCAGGCTCCACGCAGAGCTTTCGCCATAGCCTAGGTAAGCGGCCTGATGTTTATACTTGTGCGCTAGTGTGTGAGTTGAGCCAGCATGTGTGTGTGTGGAGAGTGTGTTAGAGCAAGGGAGAAGTGAGAGAGTGACGCCGATTAGCTTCGAAGCGTGTGCCGACTCTAGAGTCATAGTGAGAGAAACTCACTGGCCACATAAAGCAGTGACTTGTACTGTACATCAGCACAACTACACATCACCCAATGGACACTCAGTGAAACCTAAATATCCAAGGCAGACTGTTAACCGTGAGGGGAGAGGGTGTAGCAGAATACGGGCATTTGAGCAGCTTACTGTATAAAAGAAAATCAACCATATCAGACTGACTTTGTGAATAAGAAAAGTTATTATTTATTTTTTATTTTATTCCTCATTGATATATATATATATATATATATATATATATATATATATATATATATATATATATATATATATATATATATATATATATATATATATATATATATATATATATATATATAATGTTTTACAATAATTTGGATACTGTGAGTTGGACTGTTTGATGTCCCCAACGTGACGATTTTACTAGATTTCCAATAATGCTTGGTGGGTTCATCTTTAACCCAGTTTTGCGTTTTAGCCAATATACTTTTCTTAAACTTGTTGATTGCTTTACCATTTGTTTGAGGGGAACCTAAAAGGGGTGTGAGGATGCAAAGAGACTGAATTTGGTGCAATCTGTCATGTTGTCAAGATCGTTGTGACTCTAACGGAAAACATTTGGAGTCTAAGATGTGAGGGGAGAGGGAACTTCTTTTTTCTATATCTATATTGATCAATATTCATTGCAGTATACGTTAGGGCTGTGCAATTAATCAAATTTTAATCACGATTACAATTTTTGGTCCTAACGATCACAAAAACGGAGGAATCGAGAAAAACGATTGTTTAGCAAATAAACTCTTGTTTTGTCTAGTGTTCTGAAGGTGATTTTAAAAAAGTTCAAGTGGGGAAAATATTAAGGAAATGTCACAGTTCAAAGTGTTTTCACTGTTGATTTGTTTAACTGTTTTTTTTTAAGTGCAATAAATGCAACATCTATCAAAAAGTCAATGAGATTATGATTTTATCGAGCAGCCCTAGTGTACTAATAAATTAATATTGGTGCATCTCATAAACACTGCATTCCAAGAATTGCATTGTTTTATTCAATTCAATTATGATATACTTTTGTGATGCAATTTCTCAAAAATGGATGCGTCTTCATACTTATTTCAGTTTATGACTTGTAATAGTTTTCTTAATACCTGACAATAACCTCAGTTCACATTTGAATAGTGAGAAATGTTGCACACTCTGTCATTCTGAGGAACACGAAGACCTGATATTTCCCATTGATGTTTTGTATATCTAAAATTGCATCATTCAAAGGGGATTTTCTTCTTAAATGAAGTCCTCCGTGGATTTGCGTAAGCGGTGACAAAGTTCAAACTTCAACAGAAGTTAGTAATTGGCTATATTATGAAAATGGGAAAAGGTGTTCTTACTGGTTTGACGAAAGACAGACATTTCAGGAATAACGGTTAGCTTGTTTTCCCTCAAATCCAGGATCACATGAGAAGTACATCCGTTTCATCTTTGTGCATCCAGTGCAGAGATGAGTCATGGGCATGTTTAGCCTAGCTTAACTCCAAGACTGGAATCAGGAGGAAAATGCTTGCAAACACTGTCAAAACATATTTTTCTAGAACTCCAAAGCTGTCTTGCTAGAATGCTTGTCACCAATATGTGCAACTGCGTTGTGTTTACAGAAAAGTAATGACCAGGCCAGATGCATAAGCAATGTATCTGTCATTTCCTACACATAATCTCATATTTCAAAATTCATTGAGAATGTGCACATGTCAAGCATACTTCAGACATAGGCGTAGATTCAGTTTTCTAGAGCAAACTTATCTGCTCTACTGATGGTAAAATTGTGCCACTACTTTGCCATTCTTTGCATTGATGGGATGGGAGTGTATACGGGTGAAGCAGACAGATGTGTTGATATACAAACTTGATTAAGGATGTGGCTAATTGCATCAATAATCTGTGACATTGTACCCAGTGTCACAAATGATTGATTGAGTTAAAAAGTGAACCATGTGAATGCACAACTTTAAAAATGTATACGCATATTTGTGTATAGTGTACACATACATGTAGTTGTGGATCTACATAGAGCCTTATGCATCTGGCCACCATGACTTATGAGATTGCAGAGACATTGTAAGATGAGTACAAAAAACATATTTCCCCTCAATTTGGACTGTTACTTTAAAGGTAAGCCTGTATACTGTATGAAACCACTCTTCTCTCATGGTTGCCATATGTCAGCGTGCTGGTCAGATATCAAGTCCTCATGCTGTTCCATCTGTGTTATCACCATGTTGTGTAGCATGTAAATGCTTTCCAAATGTGCCTGTGGTCCTGTTTACATATTTTGGATGCAGTAAATATCCATGTCTGCGTGTTGTGGTTCTTCTTCTGCCTCTGCTGTCTGAATAAGTTAACACTCTCCTTACAATAGACCTGTGTGTCTTGACAACATGGTGCGTGCTGAAGTTAATTTGCTCAGAGTTATGCTGTGTACATCTGCAGGTTATTAGTGTGATTCCCCCGCATCAAACCCAGCTGCAGGGTTTGTATTATTGTTTGCTTGCCCTACACACCCCCCCCCCCTTCTGGGCTGGAGTTCCTGCATACAGAGGAGGATCTCCTACTAGCCAGGTCCAATGGCGCTTACCCACTGCTAGTACCAGCTCTGTTTGGCTCGGCTCGACTCGGCCGCGGTTCCTCCATATTCCATTGCAGATTAAGGCCTCATGCGTGGCTGATCGTTATAGCGGCGCCGCAGGAAACTGCCGTGACCTAACGCGACACACACGCACACAGAACGTCGAAGGTGTGTTGTTTTTGATTCTCAGCATGTGGCTTTTGCCACAGCCAGAAGACAAATTTAGTTTCAAAAGAAGCTGGAGGCAGCAATAAACCCACCGCTGGCTAAACTATTTAAAAATGGCAGGTTTGTTCAGGACACCCCCGTCTGTCGCTAGGAATGATGACGAAGTGATTAGTGACGATTCTCTGACCAATCAGTAGTCTGCAGGTTTTCACGTCACCTTTTTGGTATCTCCTCAGCTTGCTTGGAACCTCGACAGAGGTGATACTAAAAAAGTACCTGTTAGCAGGTACCAGGTACTTTTTTTTTCACAATGGAAAAACAAAAAAGGCGAGGAGTCGATGCGTGTCGAGCAGGTACCATGTAGTGGAAAAACAAAGTGAACAGAAAATTTCTCACAGTGCCCTGTGGTCAGTTTGCTTATACATACGTTGGAATGCTCAAGGACCACATTCACAGAGCTTTCATTAAGCATCTGCATTTTCTCTGTTTGTCTTGAGCTTTTTGGGGTCATTTATCTCTAGGCTGGGCTACCAAACCTCCATAGTTTTTTTTTTTTTTTTTTTTTAAGTACTGGCCGAAATGCGTCTGTAGCATCAAGTATATAAAAAAAAATGATCAAAAGTTGGCACATCATGCTTTGTTCAGATATTTCTGGATTTAAAGCTGCTTAAGTTGATAGTTTTTTGTTTGTTTTTTGCCTGTTTGTTTATGGCCATTTGGCAGTGGCAGAACAAGCTGAAAACGTAGCAGCGACTTATTGTTGTGTTATGAAGTTCTCCCTCCATGCGGCCAGCGCCCACAGCATTGTCGTCATCCAGTTTCCATTTAAGTCGGGTTTATCAGATTTTCTTTGGTGCAAACAGCAGCCAGCTGCTGGAAACGAGATTGAGAGCAGAGAGCTGGAAAACTGAAGTAAAGATCCATCTAGTGTAAAAAGTTGTGTTGGGTGGTAATTCTCTGGGTTGGTCACTACGTGCCACCTCTTTCACATTACACATACTCATTTGATCCATCATTAATATTAATTATATTTTCTATATATTAAATCGGGGTTCACAACATTTCTTTCCTGTCAAAGTTCTTGTATGGCTGCCTGTTTTAAGAAAGAGAGTCTAGTAATTTGGTCAAAACAGGATCATGCTTAGATATTGTGTAACCGTATGCATACACACGGTAACCCTCTTTTCCCTCACAAAAAAAGTTTAATTCATGGTATTTTTTAATTCTGCTTCTCTAAATTATTACAGCGCAAAGTATTATTTAGAATGATGGTTTCTATTTAGAATGATGGATTCTTCTGGGGATCTTACTGAATTCAAGACCACACGCTGCATTTCATAAGACATCTGGCAACCATCCCTGAACTAAACCACTGTATGATGAAGCCGCTTGTGGAAATGCTCTCTCTGCTGTCTTGAATTTTCACCCATCCCAATCCAAATGGCTACCATCTGTCTCATCTCTGATATACAGAATATGCAGCCTGGGTTTAGCTGCTCAGCAGAGAAATAGTTTGGAAGCAGCCATTGAACATAATGTTTGTACTGTGCAGACAGAGAGATCTGGGTGATTAAGGAAGCATGACCTGTTGAGAGTAGCCTTATCTCGACGATGCTTTGTTTTTGCTTTTACTGCGAGTAAAGACATGTCGTGAAGGTAATCCTTCTAAGCACTAGCGGCCCTGTGGTCAAAGTAGTTAACCGAGTCAATGCATAGCTCCGTAAATCCTCTGTGTTAATATTGATTTAACCCAGAAAGGTTCCAGGGATTCATTTACAGACAAACAAAGGTAGAAAAGAGGCGTGGACCCTGTCAGAAAAAAAGGATTTTGTTCATTTTAGTTCCCTATCCTTGTAATCTTGCTGCAAATAAAGGCTATTGGTATCTATCTATGGTCAAGGAGTAGAGTCGTTTGTACCTGTAATACAGTGATATAGTCTCTGGTCTTGGATTGGGTTCAGCTCTCAAATATGCCAGGACATGTCAGGTTGAGCGTGGTCATCTAAGAGGTGCAGATACCAGCCTCAGTTGACTCTCAGAGTAGAACTCTATCACAGAATTGGAGCTACGAAAATGATAAAGAACAAATTATATGTATATTCCACTAATGACAACACCTGGACGTTTGCTCTTTGTAGAGGCTTCATCTCTGAATGCTAATCAGTAAAGGTTGATCCAGCTTGCTGTAAATGAGGCTTGTTGGGCCTGGCTCCTGAAGCCACAATCAATAGCTTTTAAGTGGCTTTGCAGTTGTTCTGATCCCTGGTGAGAAATGGATATTGGAATCAATAAGTTCTCAGCTTCTCCACAGTAACAATAATGAGTTGGTGGAGAGATGAGAAATGAATGTCTGTAGACTTCCTCGTCCAGCGTGTTGTGCTTTGGTTCTGTGGCTGGACCTTTTCCTTCATATTGATGCAAGGACAGTTAATTATGTGCAGGCTAATCATATCCTATTGATGCAGTGCAATCGTCAGTTCTCAGCCATCGAGCTCTTTGGCTCTTAGACCTCAATGGAGACTCATATTCATGAAACCATTGGCTGGACAAGCATGGAAATAAGAGAGTGGCTAAAAGATTAATTGGTGAGTACCTCACATAAAACGTTTATTAATCCACGTCTCACTCCTTAAACTCAGATCAAGATATCTTATTCAAGACTTTCTTTCTTGATTTGTGTTTTTAGGATCTTGCTGAACATACCATGGCCCTGTCATACCATCAGTCACATATGGCTGTGGTCAAATAGTTCTTTTGTAGCTGCACAGATAGGGCTTAAGGCCTCAGTATGCTTAATCAAAGTGCTTTTTGGATAATTTTGGATCATCTAACAGTGTCTGAAACCTGGTGGAACAAGGAGATCTGACTATTTTTGTAACTTTCAGCAATGGGCCGGGAGTTGAGGTTTTAAAGTAAGGCAGGGTGTGAACTTCTCTAACAATGACCCTTTTGTCATTCTTCACACAGCTATTTCCATTACGTTTTGCATGTACAACTGAGTGCAACACCATGAATGAAGAATGAAGAGACGCTGTTGTAAAGGTTGCACTGTTATCCCCATTTGTATGATTCATTGTCGAGACTACAGAGGAAAACAAAAGGCAAGGCAGCTTTATTTGTGTAGCACATTTCAGCAACAAGGCAATTCAAAGTGCTTTACATAAAACAGATTTAAAAAATAAATTAATTAAAAACGGATAAAATACGAGAATAAGAGTTACAGTGGACAGTTACAAAAGACACCTTTAAACATGTAAGAATACTCACCCATTAAGCATGAAAATAACAAAAGGTATTGATGGTATTGTACTGTGAACTGTTGGCTGCCTTTAGGTCACCAAAAGCTCCTGTATGATCAGTCCATTTATCAATACCTGCTTAAGGCTAGGTATTGCTTGAAGTTGCTTGATTTTCAATACTAATACCAATAGCTTTTTTTATTTTTTATTTTTTTTATTTTATTTTTTTTTTTAATACAAATGGCAACAATACTTTGATACCTTTTAAAAGAGAATAAGCATGTTTTTCTACAAAACCAACAACTCTGTGCCTCCACAAACAGCAGAGCATGCATCCTCGCCCAGTCTCCTGAAGACTTTCACTGTGCAGTTCAGATAGAAGCATTTTGTTTGAGGTAACAATATACCTGGAAACCTTCCAGAGAGGGTGGAAGTAAACTGCTGTGCAGCTGAAACATTCTCCTCCGCCGATCGTAGCTCGACACTGGCAGCTTTTCAAACGCACTGGGCTGTTACCACATTTAACCCCCCAGGACTGGGGCTTAGTCACAGGGAGCTCAAGCCATAATACTGAGGCTGAACCACTGCAGGGTTTAGATTGGCACTTCCACACTGGACTGACCTGCTGCTTGTACTAGCATGCACCTTGGCTGACCCAATTGTGCTGGTCCCTCCCCACTGGGCTCTGCTGAGGCATGCTGTGAAAGGTTTTCAGGGTTTCTGCTCACCTACAGAGTTGTCTCGGGGGCTGTCACAATCACGAATTTTAGTTCACAATTAAGTGTCACACAAATAATTTGGGCGCTCATCGAAATGATGTAAGCGTGTCAATTAATCCTCAAATAGTTTTCTGGAACAATGTTTCACCTCCGGCTCTGTTTTTTTTTTTTATTTTTTTTTTTTTAAATGTACGTGTTAATAATCTAATTAGAAAAGCTCAGTGGAAGCGACAACTCCAGCATAACTTTCCCCAGAGCTGCGAAACACTGCTGCGCCCGTAGGGAAGACTCTCTGCTATTAGTCCCATTATTGGCACCTCTCTGTAAACGTCTTGCTTCTGAAAGCAAGAAATGCTGTTTCATATGAGCTGAAACAGAAGAACCTGTCCAACAGTAGTAGGGTCTAGAGAGCCAAGCAATCTTTTCCCATGTATTTTTTTTTTCCTGAAATTGAAACCTTGTGCTCAGGTGGACACTGTTTCTACCCAGCAAATGAATAACTAACTCACTCTTTTTCTTGTTGCAGCATTTGTAACATTGGCTTTAAATTCCCTTGATTGTGGAATCCACGAGTATGCCAAATGATCGCTGTCAGCTCACATGGGCGTAAACAGTAGGGGGGGGACAATAAACATAACATTTCTGAAGAGCAATTTTTGAAGGGGACACAAATAATACAGCCACAATTCTACTCGTAGAGGACATGTGTCCTCCAAGCCACAAAAATACTTGCGTTCTCCGCATAAATATTAGGTTTCGTCTGGGACAGAGGATATATATTTAACTGCAGCAAACCCACTGACCAGCCACTTCAAACAACTGTAGATCTTCAATATTAACCCTAATATCAGTTCACACACATAACGTTAGGGTTACCGCCGTGGTAACGTTAGTTGTAGTGGGTGCATTTCTATCCAACAAGCTATTAAACAAGCTAGCTAACGTTACATTATATTACACTAACATAGCGAACTTTTTGTCATAACTAATTCATTAATTACTCTGCATCATTTCTACTTGAGAAAAGAACAACTTCATCCGATGTTTAATGTGAATAAAATAGCCTTGAACCGCCTACTTACTACATTCCTGTCACTACCGATGTGACTGTGAGTCGAGTGAAGATGGGTAACGTACAGCATTAAGGGGACCAAACCACTGTGAGGCAAGGGAGGGGGGACTCAAAATGTTTCTAAACTTAAAAAGCATTTTTTGGGGTTTGTATTGTTTTACTATTTACACAGATATTTTAAGTATACATCATTATGTTATTTACAATACACAGCATTGTTTTAATGATATTTCTAGGGGGGGACAACCCTGAGAAGGAGGGGGGGGGTCCTGACCCCCCCGACCTCCCTGGGATTTACGCCCTTGTCAGCTCAAATAATCACAGTTGATAATGTAATAATTGTGACAGGCCTAGTTGTCTTGTGAATTTTGATGCTTATACCTAAGTGGTTAGGGGTTGAAACGTTCTCTGGGGATCTTACTTCCAAAATGGCTGACTTTGTTGTGGATTTTCAACAAAAAAAATTTATTTGCTGATCGTATAATCAAAAAAATAATTAGGGCTGACACCTTCTGGTCAGTTGGTTGATATGCTCTTGTCCGACCAAATTCGTCAATCGTTGGGTTTCATTAGGCCGTGTGACCATCAAAGCATTTTTTTCGCCCAACTGGGAGTGCTTAAGAGCGATTTGGAGGTGCATCGTTTTTCAGCTGAGACCCTGACTATCTGCTGAAGTATTAGAATATAAGAATACTTGCTCTGGCCCTTACTCTGGATAAAGGGGAGGCTGAAATCTTAGTAAGAGAGGACGGACCCGCCGGTCTGTGGCCAGCAGTATTCATTTCTCTTCCGTTGTTGTTGTTGTTGTTCAGAACTTATACATACAGTATGTATGGTGGTATTTGTCCCAACCCTCCTCCAATGTATTTGGGCGGCTGGGTAAAAAGTGGCATTTCTGTCAGTCAGCTGATTGGGGACCGAGCCCCGCAGAGGTCCTTTTGATCATGCTGAGCAGTGTTTTATCTGGTTTTATCTGATGCAATAGAAGAGGCTGTACATCTTCCACAATATGACTATTCCTCCTTTCCTGAGTGTTTGAACAGATCCCTCAGAGGTAATAGACCTTAAGTTCAAAGTGTGCTGGACAGGAGCAGGCTGGCTTCAGGTTACTGCAGTGATGCCATCATGCAGACGTGAAGTCTGGCCTTTTTCAGAGGCAGCCCTTCATCAGACACATCAAGGACAGATTGATGTAGATGTGCAAAGCAGACAGCTTAGCCTTTTCTGTACATTTCCTAATCATACACCATTTGGATTTTTTACCCCAAGCGTGTGACCTAGTGCACTACCAGAGGGCATTCTGCTCCAATTCGCCCTTGCGTGTTCTCCTATTTTATATCTGAGCAGAAGGTTTGGACAGGCTTGGGGCAGTTTGGCCCGGAGCCTCTGTACGCTGAGGAGGAAAGCTGCAAAATGGCACCCAAGAGGAAATCAGAAACATGCGCTCGCCTCTCTGTCTCTGGTGTTGGAAATAATTTCCGATTACGTTCAGTTTCTGGCACTGCATCGACTTCAGGCAAACACGCAAGCATGCATGAAGGCACGCAGGGGGATTAGGAATGAGTTTTGTGTTTTGGGGAAGTATTAATCTCTGGAGCCCAGGAGGGGGGCACAGCACTTTTGACTCACTCCAGCCCACATTTAAATGAAATAGTTTTGATTATCTGATTAAATTAAACTCGACACTTAGTACGTTTTGTCTAGTGACTCTATTTCGGAAAGCCATTATTGATCAAAAGAATGAGAATGAAAAATTCAAAACTAGATTGTGCAACTTTTTTCTGTATTTTATTAGTTTAGTAGGTCTGTGTCCTTGTGTTCTGCCTAAATTCTCTGTTTGCCTGTGGTTGTCTTTGATGTATGGGAACATTTATCTGCTCTTTCACACAATGTGTTAAGAATTTACCATTGTATATGGGAACTGACAAAAAGGCTTAACATGTTTTATTGCAGTGGCAAAAGACTGACACAGATTTTGTGTGCACCTATATGATGTGCTGGAGAACCTAGTGTAAAAAGTTAGTTTGGGAGTCCTGAGTTAGCAGTCTGTCATCGCTGCCCCCTGATGTACTGTGGTAACTCAACATAACACTGCTGCTGCTTCCACCTATTTCATGTCTTTTTCTGTTAAATTCCTCTGATAGTCCGCTTCTATCCAACATCACACTGTTACTCATAGCCTAGTCTCGCATTGCCAGACCTTCCTCCACAGCACTGCGGGGGAGGCTGGCTAGTCCACACAACATTCCGGGATGGGAGAAAAACATGCTCTGGTTTTTTGCTATTTCTTTAAAGGTGCTCTAAGCGATGTCACACGTTGTTTAGGCTACAGCATTTTTTGTCACATACAGCAAACATCTCCTCACTATCTGCTAGCTGCCTGTCCCCTGAACACACTGTAAAAAAAACAAAAACCGCAGTGTCTGTAGACAGCCCAGGCTCTACAAACGGCAACAACTGCGCCAACCTGCACCACTAAACATAACAAAGTGTTCCAGCCAATAACCGACAAAAAGGATTTGGGGATGGGAGTTGGGGGGTTAGTGCGCGGAAGGGAGGAGGAGGGGATGAGGAGGAGGGAGGGGCGAGCTAGCCTCCGTTTTGTTTGACAATACTTTGAACGTCAACAAGAAGTGACATCACCCAACTTCGCTTAGAGCACCTTTAAACAAATCACAATTGTCTTTGGCGGCGCTAGGCACCAGAAGTAGCAACGGTGCCTCTGCAATATAGCCTCTGGAAGGAACTTGATTTGGTGGAACATGTATATGTTTAAAGGTTGTTTTAGTCATGCAACAGTAAACTCAGATTGGACAGATAGTCTAGCTAGCTGTCTGGATTTACCCTGCAAAGATCTGAGGAGCAGTTAACCATAGTCCTCATAAGTCGACCGGAGTTTGGAATGCCAACACAAAGAAAGCGGAAGGTGACGGACATCCGGCTGAAAATGAGGGACATCTGGCGGAACCTCCGGTGGCACCGGAACAATCCCATTAATTAAACGCTTTTGATACAGACTGCTCATTGCCTAACCTTTCCTCCGCATTCTTCATTATGTCTAGCTGACAGAATGCCCTTGTGCTACACTATTCATTCAACATAAAGGAGGTGACTTGCTGTGTAGATATTGTAAGTATTGGAAAATAAGACACATTAGTAATAATCATGAAGGATCCAGCAGTAGTCCATTTATGTGTAGACTGTGTGGCTGAGGCCAACAGGAGAGAGCCAGTTTCTTTTCCCTGCTTTGTCTCTCTTCACCTCTCTGTCTGGTGACACCAGAAGCAGAGCATGAAATTCCTGGCATGCATCGAGCAGCCCCCACCTTTTTAAATGTTCACCTTGCATGACGTGGCGTCACAACAAAATGCCCCGAGTCAGATACACACTGAGGTGGATTTCATCTATTAGACTCAAGAGTCCAATCAGCTTGGATTTTAAACAGTGATAGTCATCCTGTTGTACATGCAGAATGATGCTTATCTAATTTATTTAGTGATTTGTTAAATAATTTTGATTAAAGTGAACACTTGATCCAGTAAATCTTCACTATGGTTATCCAGATGATGAATTCATGAAGATTCAATACATTTGTGGAGCTCTAAACCTGGTCCTTTGTTTTTCCAGGTCTTTAAAGGTGAATTTCAGCTACCAGATTTCCTAAAAGAACAATCACAGGTACAGTAACATTTCTGCCTGTTGTTGAGCTTTTCTTTTATTTCTATTCTCAAATTCAGCCTTTTTTTTAGTGTCTGATTTGAGTTAAACCATCTGCAACTCAGTGGAAGATCTCATCATTTACTCATCCCTTGTTTTGGACTTTAGTTTCTTGCCATACAATGCAGCCTGTTGTCGTTTTCTGGTCTCAGCTTCATGATTGTATTCATGTGTTTGGTCTTTAGTGGTTATTTTGTTTGTTAGTCTCTTTGTGTTGCCTTGTTGTTTCTCGGTTTAAGAGCCTGATGTTGGCTTAAGAGCACTTCTGCCCTCCTCTGGTGGTCAGATGAATCTGCATTTATTTTCTACATGTTTTAGGAACACACTCCAGAGATCTGCTTTTGATTTGCTAATATTGCCTTATTATCAACACATTCAGCCACTTTGTTCATTGAATATGGGGAAATGAAAATAAACATGTTAAAGTCAGTGAATCAGCTGACTGTGGGCATCTTCTTGGTGGTTCAAGTTGCATATTCTGGTATTTCCTTACTTTGTTACAGAGCTGCCAGTCATCCTGAGAGCACATACTGTAACTTCTGTCTGTGGGTTTTCTGCCTTTTGTTCCTCCATGCAGATTCAGAAGTCTGCAGAGAGACCCAACCCCAGTTAGGAGCAGCAGGAGTGCCATCACCACAACACATAGGTACAGCTGGTCATGACAAATATTGTACTTTGGGCTCCACTACATTCATCTGAGAAAGTTACTTGACAAATTTAGATTAGGCTAGTGGTGACCGAGAGGGAAAGTCAAAGTACTGCTGCAACTAACAATTATTTCCTGTATTAATCAGTCTGTTAATTATTTTTCTGATTAATCAATTAATATTTAGTAGGACTAGGCAATATATCGATATTGTATCAATATCGTGATCTGAGACTAGATATCGGCTTAAATTTGGATATCGTAATATTGTAATACGACATAAGTGTTTGTGTGTCTAAGACGATACATTGTCATGTCTCGGAACAGGAACAGAGGTGCAGTGGAACAGAAAAACGTGGACATCGTCTCAGCCATCTCACCATCTGTGTTGGGCCGCGGCACTTTTCAAAGGTCCCATGACCACAGCGGGACCTTCTCCTCACCAGAGTCAGCCACCCTTGGCCTTCGATGTTGTACTGTACAAAAAAACGATACTAATACTACTCACAACCACAGAATGTCTGCTGATTGTTAATTTTCCATGTCACGTCACGCTCATTGATTTTTAGAAATGATTTCTGGCTATTTAGAAAACAACTCTGTGATTCTGTTGTAAGAAACTGCAGTGAATTGAAATCGCAAGAAGCATTTATGAATGGAAAATTAGCTTTTGGAAGATGCAATACCTATTTTAATGTTACTTTTTTCATGCCTTTGTATTGTGCAATGTCATGGGTACAGATTAGTATCAACCGTGATATAAACATTTTTTTTTTTTAAACCTGTTGTCAGTCTGGTTTTATTTGGTTGAATGGTGACATTAATCCTTCTGTTAAAAAAAAAAAAAAAAAAAAAAAAAGAGAGGAGAGTGAAATTAAAATTTAAGCAAGTCCTGACAGTCCAAGCAAGCAATTCCTGATCCTTAACAATGGTAAACATTTGGATGTAAAGGTAGCAACAGTCCTAAGTTTACCATAGGTCAACAGGTTCTACAGAATTTGAATAATTACAATTTTCAAAGGAATTTGCATACACTATCAAATCCGTTACATCTTAGATGAACTAAGAGGGTCCTGCTGTAGCCATGTGTTGTAAAGGGGCACAGTTTCAAAGTCTTGTTTTGAAAACCTTACACTTTAGTTTATACTGTGGTGCACATTTGTGTGAATGCTGATTCAGCAGCATTCACAGTATTGTGAATGTCAGAATGTCGCCTACTACTTCTGCATACTGTTAGTATGACATTTTTCAATATACTATCCTATGACTTTTTTGGACATACTACTTTATCACTTTTTTCGACGTACTATACTAGGACTTTTTTTGACATACTATTTACTGTGACTTTTTTTAAACATACCATACTATGATTTTTGTATCACTTTTTTCAAACGTATTGTAATATGACTTATTCATGACTTTTTTTGAAATACTATACTATGACTTTTTAATATCTTATTTCGACACACTCTTTTTAACATACGACTTTGACGGCAGAGTGGCTTAGTGGTTAACACTGCTCCAACTAGCAAGTCAGAGCTGTTGTTTCTAACACAGGATCAATTCCCAGGTTGGCCTGTTCATTTTTGTAGAGTTTGCATTTTCTTCCAGACTTTCTCTAACATACGAGACTATGACTTTTTCTGACATACTATGACTTTTTTTTGATAAAAAAAATTCAAAAAAGTGATAAAAGTCATAGTATAGTATGACGAAAAAAGTAATTGTATAGTATGTCGAAAAAAATTATTAAAAAAAATAGTATAGTATGTCGAAAAAAGTGATAAAAAAGTAATATGTTAAAAAATCGCAGTATATCAAAAAAATCATAGTATGTCAAAAATAGTGATACAAAAGTCATAGTATAGTATGCCAGAGAAAGCCTGGAAGAACATACAAACTCCACTCAAAAACAGCCTGCCCAGCCTAGAAATTGAACTTGAGACAGAGTGTGCAGTGCTTATTTGCTAGTGCTTGGAGGCGCAGTGCCAACCACTGAGCCACTCTTCCACCAAATATAATATGTTGAAAACAGTGACATTATAGTATGTCCAAAAAAAGCCATTAAAAAGTAATAGTATAGACCTTTGTCATGGCAGACATGTTGACATGTCATAGTAGGAAAAACACAGGTGTATTCAAAACCATTAATGATGGCTGCATTCCTCTTAGGAGAGGCCCTGGTATTGTGCATGCTGACTCACTGAAATAGCTTACTGGGACACTTGATGGAATTGAGCCAACGTTAAGGTTATCAGTTTAAGCTGTGCTTTTCCTACTATGACAAGTAAAAATGTCTGCTGTGAAAAAGGTCCATTGCATGTTGAAATAATCAAAGTATAGTATGTCCACAAAAAGTGCGAAAAAAGTCATAGTATAGAATGTTAACAAAAAGTCATAGTATTGTATGTTGAGAAAGTGATGACACACTATACTTTGACTTTTTTTCAACATACCATACTATGACTTTTTAATGTCTTTTTGACATACTATGACTGTTTTCAAAGTACTGATTAGTGGTTAACAATGCTCCAACTGGCAAGTAGGTAACTTCAGTCTCTGACCCAGGTTCAGTTCCCAGGTTGTACTAGCCATTTTTGTGTAGAGTTTGCATCTTCTTCCAGACTTTCTCTGCCATACTATACATGACTTTTTCGACATACTATACTATGAGTTTTTTATTACTTTTTTTTTGACCTACTATACTTTGACTATTTCAACATACTATTCTTTGACTTTTTAATTGGCTTTTTTTGATATACCATCCCGTGGCTGTTTTCAACATATTTATTTGGTGGAAGAGTGGCTCAGTGTTTAGGCCCACTCCTACAAGCACCAGCAAGTAAGCACTGCAGATTCTGACCTCAGGTTCAATTCCCAGTCTGAGCTGGCTGTTTTTGTGTGGAGTTTGCATGTTCTTCCAGGCGTTCTTTGAAATACTATACTATCATTCTTTTCAACATACTATGACTTTTTTCGACATACTATACTATGACTTTTTTTTTTTTAAATCACTTTTTTTATCGACATGCTATACTATGACTGTTTTCAGCGTTCTTCATTGTTCAAGATGGGCTTAGTGGTTAACACCGCTTCAACCAGCTGGTCAACACTGCAGTTTTTGGCTCAGGTTCGATTCCCAAATCGGGCTATCCATTTTTGTGTAGCATTTTCTTCCAGACTTTCTCTGGCATACTATACTATGACTTTCTTTGACATGCTATACCATGACTTTTTTTGAAAAAAAGTGATTAAAAAATCGTATAGTATGACAAAAAAGTCATAGTATAGTATGTCGAAAAAGTGCTAAAAAAGTCATGTTATGTCAAAAATAGTCATAGTAGTATAGAATGTTAAAAAAAATCATAGTACAGTATATCGAAAAAAGCCATAGTATAGTATGTAGTAAAAAGTGATACAAAAGTCGTATTATAGTATGTCAAAAACGTCATTGTATAGTATCTCGAAAAAAGTTATAGTATAGTATGTCGAAAAAAGTCATAATATAGTATGCCAGAGAAAGTCTGGAAGAAGATGCAAACTCTACACTCAACAGCCTGGGAATTGAATCTGGGTCAGAGTCTGCAGTGCCTACTTGCTGGTGTGGTGCTAACCACTGAACCACTTTTCCACCAGATAAGGTATGTCAAAAACAGTCACAGCATAGTATAACACTATTTTTGAAATACTATACTATGACTTTTTTTCTCCTCGATATACTGTACTATGATTTTCTTTTTAACATTCTATACTATGACTTTTTTAGCACTTTTTTTCTACATACTATGACTTTATTTTGTCATACTATACTATGACTTTATCACTATTTTTGACATACTATACTATGACTTTTCACCACTGTTTTCGACATGACGGTGATTTTTTTAAACTTTTTTCAACATACTATATTATGACTTTTTGATCACTTTTTTGACATACTAAACTATGACTATTTGTCATACTATACTATGACTTTTTATGTACTATACTGTGATTTATTTAACATTCTATAATATGACTTTTATCACTTTTTTCGACATTCTATACTATGACTTTTTTCGATATACTGTTCTATGATTTTTTAGCATTCTATACTATGACTTTTTTATGTACTATACTGTGATTTATTTAACATTCTATAATATGACTTATCACTTTTTTCGACATTCTATACTATGATTTTTTAACATTCTATACTATGATTTTTTTAACATTCTATAACATTCTATACTATGATTTTTTTTTAGCACTTTTTTGGACATGCTATACAATGACTTTTTTTCAATATACTGTACTATGACTTTTTTTGCATTTTTTTCTAAATACTATATTTTGACTTTCACTTTCAATATCTGGCTCTTAAGCTGCTACTGCTCCACTGTGTTCACCAGCTAGTTGCTAACTTTGTCTGTCTACTCTTTGGTGTTGGACAGGCAGTGGACTTTTAGAGCTTGTTCTTTGCTTAAAACAAGAGCAGGAACATCTAGTCATCGAACATGTTCTGTGTAGCATCAAAGGTTAAAGGAAAGAGAGCAGAACTACAGAACAACCTCTTCTTTAATAATACATTACATTCAAGGCAAATTATACATCCTTCCAAATACATATTCAGCAATTCAATCATTGGCTCTTTAAATAAATAGAAATTTGAAATCTTGAAGTCAGTGCACAACATTGAGGAAAAAACACTTAACAGTCAACGTGTAACATAGTCTGCAAACATTCTGCATTTCTGCACAATATACACCTCCAACTAGTGCTGCTAAAACCAACATAAAAAATAGATCTCAAAATAAGTTATATATATATATATATATATATATATATATATATATATATATATATATGTATATGTATATGTATATGTTCTTACTGTCTTCATAGAAATATTGGGCTTTCGGTTCGTATTAACAGCAATATAGACTTTGAAGGATTTTCTCAAACAGCAGAAATTGCACAGTAGTTAAATAATCCAAGATCACCATTTTCAAAAATATTTTACACACATAGTAAACAGTCAGTCTTTAACATGCAGTATGAAATTGCACGTTGTCGTCATGCCACAGAGGGGGCTGTTTCAAGGCTTTGGTACACAATGTCCTGATTGGAAGAAAAAGCTCTGCTACGGGCCCCTGTTCCCCCGGCGACCGTCGTCCGTCGCCATTGCGGCAGGGTGGTAGAGTTGAGAGGATGTAACGAGGTACATCTACACCACCGCCCGTTCCTTGGATCAAACTAGTAAATCGGAGAGCTGGATGACTACAGTACACTTCAGGATTGGGGAAGACTCTTGGCACTTGAATCACAGGTGCAGGTCCGTGCTGGATGACCAATCATATGCAGCTCGGTTGGACGTTTTGAGGAGACGAGGAGGGTGGAGATAAAGGGTCACACTGATGAGGGGGATTGGAAACAGTGTCAAAAATGTCCCAAATCCTCTCAGATACAAACATGAATGTACTCTGTGCTGTTACTGCGAAGCCAGCACCAACCTAATACTGATTCACTGAACACTAGAGAAAGTTTGGCGTTGGAATCCGCTTCTTCTCAGACCACAGATTTGTTATTTAGACCAACCCAGTCCAAGCATGTTTTATTTTCAGACGCTAGACTTTAGGCAGGAGGAGAATGAGGTTCCACATGGACAATTGCAACCACATTTCCTGACAGTATAGTGCTGAATGCAATAAAAAGTCTTCATGATGCTTGAGAGCAGTGAGCATGTTTGTCTTCTAGTTCCGAAGAAAGACATGGATTAATGTAAAGCACAAGGATGGTAATAGTTATATTTTTTTCTATTGTCAACAAATCCCATGAAAAGACCCAAACCAACAATAAATGTATCCTACTAACAAGTGTTGTGCGTGTAGCCTTATATCTTATCCCTTGCCACTGAAGCAGTAATAACCTCAGCTTAAAGACAGAGAATCAAACCAGTCTGTAAGATGCTAATTTTAAGATAGTACTTAAGGTACTTTTAAGAGAAATTACTCTAGTGTTACATTATCTAACAAATATGAAAGCATATCAGAAAATTATAAGTCTGTTTCAAGAAATCAAGGAAGAAGGGTGACATATTCCCACAAAAGAAAAATTGTAAAATCAGGGGAAAACCTGTTGCTTTAATACTAAGAACAGCATCAAATGCATATTAATCCGCCACTGAAAATAGTCCCCAACAAATTCACTATTTACTCTTGTTCATATAAAGCTTGCTTAAAAACTAAAGGGGCCAGTTGTTTTAGTAAATTAATTAGTCTTTTAAAAAAAGCTATGTTTTTGATACTCCGTTTTTCTTTAGTAGGAACCAATGGGCATGAGGCCAAAGGTTTGGTCTTTTCATTGGATTTGTTGACAATAACAAAAACAATCTAGAATAAGTTGTATTCTAGAATCTAGAATAAGTCGTATTCTTCTTATTAAGGAATATCCACATTTAGATATAGGTAAATATACACAATACATGTTACTTTCTTTCCATTCTCAAAGGTGTTTCTTAATCATGTGTCATTTTTCACTTTCTTATACATTCTTTCGCTCAGCCTGTTGTGTCTACTTCTTACCAGCCACAAATTTATAATACTCAACTTATTAGACAAATGTATCCTTTAGTCAGTGTTTCTCAGCTCAGTGGACTTTGAAATTTAAGCCAACTTTGCAGAAGCTAACTGAATCAGGGTTTTAGAAATACTGAGGTCAGGAGTCCAAATTCCCCTCCAGTGCAACTCAATCCATCTAAGAAATCTTTGACCAGCCACAAACTCTTCACTACATTTCTTTACAATTACATTTAAAAGTTGTAAATTTGCATTTCCTAACATAATGGTCTAAAAGCTGTTGGATAATACTAAATCCCTTTAAAACAGTTACTTTTAAGATATTCATTTAAATTAAAAAACATCAGCCTTAAAAACCTGACATGTTGTAATATGTGTCTTTATCATAGAATGTTAATTTATCCTCCGGTCATTAAACACCCTAAATTCCCAGAAATATTACCAAAGCGGGCGCCTGGGTAGCTCACCCGGTGGAGCGTGCGCCCATATACAGAGGGTTACTCCTCGACGCAGCGAGTTCGACTCCGACCTGCGCCCCTTTGCTGCATGTCATTCTCCCTCTCTCTCTCCCTTTTAATATCTTCAGCTGTCCTATAAATAAAGGCCTAAAATGCCCAAAAAATAATCTTTAAAAATAAAATATTACAAAAGCCATGACCTCAGCATCCCCAGTGGTAGCTATGTCCCTGAACAAAAACCACGGTACTAATAAATAGAGATGCACATGTTTTATATTAAAATAAGGAGTAAGGCCTGTGTGCTTTTGTCTTTACTGTTGTGCTCTGATGCTATGTGTCTTCTGTCTTGGAACAAGGATTAAACATGCATTAACCACTGACTAACATGCTCAGGAAAATTGGCTGCAATTCATCCAGAGTTTCTCAACAGTTTGGTCTCTCGTGGCGCCTCTGGCCCCCACCAACTCTGGTGAGGCTTTCACAGGCACCATGAAGGAAATCCTCCCAAAAAGTGCAACTAAGTACCTTGGGCTGTTACTGATAAAGGCAACATTTGTGTGGTAATGAACTCCTGGACATAAAGAAAAAGGGGGTAAAAACACACATGCTTTTTGTAGAAAACACTCACGAAAAGGTAGTTGGCACAGTCCATTTGGTCACTAATGAAAACTTTGTGGCTCCTCTGTCAATGTTGTATGTAAATCCTGCACTCCTTGTGGCCTCCACTGGCATTGCATGGAATAATCTGTCAAACACTGAGAAAGCTGAAGCCTTCCAGACAAGCATCCAAAATGTTCGGTTCAGTTAGGAAAGGAGTGACACGTTAGAAAACTGAAGTATTGATAGAACCAATGTTGTTTCAGAGTGTGTGAGTATGTGTGTGTGTGTGTGTGTTTTAATTAGGGGTGCACCGATCCGATATGAAGATCGGATATCGGTCCTGATATTCACAAAATAGCTGTAGTTTTTTTTCCCTCTGTTGCACGTGTGTCGCATGCTGGAAGAGTTGAGTGTACAAATAAATAAGAATTCAATACATTACATCTATGTTATTTTGTCTTAGTTAGGAAAGTAATGTTTAGTTAGGAAAGTCTGGTGCCTTTAGTCTCTTCCACATGGTGGAAGGAAGGTATAAGGTGGAAGGTACAGTGTATTATTAATTCAACAACGGTATCGGATCGGTATCGGGTATTGACAGATACACAAAGCCCAGGCATCGGTATCGGGACTGAAAAAGTCAGATCGGTGCATCCCTAGTTTTAATGCACGCACACAACCTCTATAGGACTGGGGAGACTCAAGAATGTGTTCACAGTGTGATCAAACTCACAAGCATGCAGACAAATCCACATGTCTGTACGGACACCATGGTCATTCCATGTGAAGGTAAATGTAAACAGATCGAGGCCGAGCTCCGGAGCTCGGCCACTCCGGAGCCAGGCCGCTCCAGCAGCACTCCTGGCACACTCCCAGGGCCTTCATCTGGGCAGGGAGGAGACCTGGACTCCCTGGACCTGCTCTGGATAGGTGAAGGCCTGGAAACACTCACTCTGAGGGATGAGAGGAAGAGCTGAGTGTCCTGTAGTCGGACACTCTCCCTCTGCATCCTCCCATTCCTCCTTCTCTTCCTCTATAGTCACTTGTTGTCCATCAGAGACTGGACTTTGTGCACCAGCTCACGCGCTATCTTCAAGATATGTAGGACATCATGACGCTCAGCCATCTCTGTGGATCAGACACACTATGAGAGAGGCAACTACAGAAATATTAA